>JAWNKX010000168.1:0-233923 GCA_035041755.1 Cacoxenus indagator | reverse complement strand
GGTAAATTTGATTGGTTGCTGACGCGGGCACAGCTAGTTTAAAATATATTTAGTATATACATAAAAAAAAAATTCACATTTTTAGCTAGCTAAGCGGAAAAATAGATTTTGAATTTCAATGTATAAAACTATTTTACGGTCGGACAAATGCCCAAGTAATAAGCAAAATCAAAGCAAAGATAAGAAAATACATTTGCCTTCGCGCATGCAAGAGCAAAGCGTGGTTGTGCATCATTTTCGCCACCCCCTCATGATAATGGCCAATGCTGCGTAAACCCAACGAAAACAGTACCAATGAATGTGTGATGTTATTTTAGTAGTTATTTGAATATATACATAATGTATACACAATTAAAGGCAAGACAGAGAAAACCTATCATTTTTTTCTTCCGTGTAAAATATAAGGATAGATCAAGAAAGACGTATGCTCTTTACTCGCACTCGCAACAACAATGGGCGATTCCGTTTTTTTTATTTTTTGCTGCGTTCGAGGGTTGTTTTCTATGTTAGGTTTTTTTTTCATATATAAAATTTTATTCCTGCTTCCGATCAGGAGACAGACAACCCATTAGGCAGCTCGTATACTTAAAATCGCCAGGTATATAGCTACTACTTAATAATAATTATATACAGAATTATTTACACATATAAATCTTAAGATTAGGTATATAACTAGTAATAATATTTATATACAGAATTTATACTTTATTTGCACGCCTATATCTTAAGATTATGACAGTAGTTGTCTGAAATGCCGTCTTTTTAGCCGATGTATAGGTGTGGAGTGGACAAGTTTCCTAGCCGATCGGTTTGCGTGATTTCTTAATCTTTGTTATATCTACTTGTGTGTAGATTTATTTCGTTCTCAACTAGGGCTATGTTGAGATGGTGTATACGGATATTCCTGACGTACCAAGGACAGCCGGTGATTGTGCGGTTAAGTTTTGTACGGTGAGTCTTAGACGCCGTTCCCCACATTTGTATGCCGTATCGCCATATCGGCACGACAACTTGGTTGTAGACCGTTCTTAGGCTCTGCAAGGACAGTCGGCTTCTGCTACCTAACAACCAATGGAAACGACGCAGTCTGCTTCTACAGGTCGCTACTGTGACTTGTATGTGTCGCCGAAATGTGAGTCGTTTGTCCAGGATTAGCCCCAAGTACTTTGCTTCAGTTTTGATTTCCAACATCACACCGTTAACCGAAATAGGAGGAGGGATACTCCTTCTGAGAGTGAAGCAAACGTTGGTACTTTTGCTCGGGATGAGTTGGACATTCAATCTTCGTGCCCAGGCTGTCAGCTTGTCCTAATAATTCTGTAAGACAAGGGTGCTGGTAGCGCTAAACGTCTTTACTAATGAGGCGCTCAACTTGCGGAAAAAATCTGGCCGAGGTGTTAAAAGAGATTATTAAGGGAAGATGATCAGAGCTTAAGTCGGGGCGATGAGACACTTGTAGTTGGCAGTGCGGAAAGTGTCTGTAAAGGCCGAAGTCTAGACATGATGGGCGCTGTGATTTTGCAGTTGGGTATCTGGTTGGGGTGCCAGTAGATAAGATGCTAACAGATGCTGCAAGAGCCTGATCAACCAGGGCACGTCCCTTAGCATTAGAGCGGGCGGATACCCCCAGTTGATGATCAGCATTCCAGTCTTCGCATAGCAGAAATTTTCCGTCCATAGAACCAATGTCCAATAGACTGTTGACTATATTTGTGGTCCAGACACCACGAGGCGGGCAGTACGTCGCACCGACGTTACCCGCGACGGTGGAGATAATCGCTGAAGCAACTTGAAAGCAGTTGGTTCGTTGAGGAGCAGTTACAAAGTGCTGAATGTCTCTTCTGATTAAAATTGCAGTACCCCCTTTTCGACTGAGTGAATCTGGCGAGTTTGCTGCGTAGGATAAGTATTCGTATAACTTGGGGATTCTGAGCCAGTCAACCACGTTTCGGACAATAAGATAATATGGATATCATGCAACTGTACGAAACACTCAAGTTCTCGCATCTTGTTGGATACGCTTCTGGCGTTTGAACACATTATCCCTATTGGGTGTGGAGTCATCTGGAATGACGTGCAGGTAGCAGTTCCAGAATCTGGGACTGCATACGGGTCATCTGCTCCTGCATTGACACCAAACTTCTGATCGACTAGTTGAGAGAGTTTAAGGACACCCGCAGCAAGCTGAGAACGTCAGCAACGTTGTTTAGCTGTGTGGTAATGTGTGAAGATTGGTTTTGCGGCTGCTGCTGTTGTTTATTATCGCATTAGATCGGCCTACAGCCAATTCATTAGGTTGATTCTGAGTAGAACGCTGGATTCTATTTTGCACAGGTGTGGGATCATCTACAGGAGAACGCTTGACTTTAGGAGCCTCACGCTGATTTCTTTTGATATATTTGAGATACGCAGGGCACCCTTTATAATTTGCTGGGTGCTCTTGATCGCAGTTAGCACACGTTGCGGTATCAGTTATCGGGCGTATGCAGTCAGCCGATTTGTGTTCATCGCCACAACGTAGACAGGTCGGAGTTTGTCTGCAATAGCTGGCAGTGTGGCCAAAATCTTGGCATCGACGGCACTGCTTCACATCCCGCTTTTTACGAGCCTCCTCAATTTTAACCCTTTGACCAACCAGTTCACCTATGTTTTTAAGGTCAACTTTATTGCTGCCAGGAGCAATGGTGACAAAGAAGAGGCTCATAGGTAATCCCGTGGAGCGGTTTATGGGGCAGTGCACATTTGAAGCTTAATGACCCAATTTCTTGAGAGATTCGGCGATTTGGTCAGGGGGTGTGTCGAAATGCAGGCCCTTAATAACGATTTTTTAAGGCTTCTCTTCTTTCAACTGGTATGTGTAATATTCGACATTACGTTTGTCAAAGTCACTTTGGATCAGGCGGTAGGTGTCTCGATCCTTGGCATAGATCCGTGTAACGCCTCCCACCGAAGTTCTTGTGTCAATATTAACTGGGTCGACAAAGGTATTGAGCATATTTTGCAAATACTGAAAACTTTTAACTCCATGTAGAGTTAGTGGTGGAGGCTTAGATTTGTTTCCGTGGAAATTATCACTCTTAGCAGCCTTTGCAGAGTCTGAATTTACAACGGTGGCAGAGGATGGTGCAGCGTTTGAATTGGCAGCGGCGGCAGAGGACGCAGCCGCGCCTGTGTTAAATTTGGTGAAGCTGGTTTTGTGCCCACGCGCTGTAGATATGTTTGTTAGCGGAGAAAGAGAGCCAACGGAGACGACCGATATATTGTCGGCTTCGGATGCATCATCCGTGTCCTCATTAGTCGCAGAAGCCAATTAATAATTAATTAATAATAATTAATATAAAATTATAATAATAAATTGCTTCAAAATTAAATAAAAAAAATTTTTTTTAAGAAATACTTAAGTAAATAACTTAAATTGTCTACACATATAATAAAATCGTAGACTTTGCCAGTTTGTGCAGAATTGGCGTAAAAGGCTCTCAATGCATTCGAAATCTAATTACTGAATAATAAGAAGCCTTATTAGAAGTATAACATAGGCACAACAAAAATTTCAAAAACATTTAAAAACTGGCGTGGAATGCGAAAATATGGTATTCCAAAATAGCGCCATCTGTTGGACGTCAGCCCAACACACGTTATCTCGCTCGCTGTGTATACGAAGAGGCGATCTAGAGAAATGAAAACTAAATTGTATTGTGTGGAAACAGGAACAACAACACTGCGGCATGCGTTGTTATCTGTATTACTTTGAAAGCATGAAAACATTATGTGCTTCAATGATCACTTTTTCTTTTTTTTTGTACAGCTACAAGTAGGCTGCATGGTCAGGAATTCATTTTGGACAATAGGTGGGTTGTACCTTATTCTCCGGTATTATCAAGAATATTTCAAACTCATATTAACGTCGAAATGCGCAACAGTGTTTTATCTATCAAATATATATGTAAATATGTTAATAAGGGAAACGTTTGCGTTGAGGAATAAACATGTCGAAGTTACGAGGTTTCAATCTGGCCGATACATAAGTTCTTCTGAAGCGGTTTTGCGCCTCTTAAGTTTTCCTATGCACGAGAGATATCCAGCAGTCGCACATTTAGATGTACATGTTGAAGGCGGCCAAAGAATTTACTTCAATCCTAAAGATGTTACAGAACTGTTAGAAAACCTGAGACAAACAACTTTGCTGGCATTTTTCCGACTTTGTGAAACAGATAATTTCGCAACAACGCTGTTATACGATGAAGTACCGTCATATTACACGTATAACATACAACAAGTTCCGTTCAACCGAAGTAGACGTGGGGCAACTGTAGATGGTGAGCTTGGCATTTTCAAAGAACATGTCGTCGGTAGAGTGTATGCTGTGCATAAACAATTTGAATGCTATTACTTACGCTTAATTCTACATACAGTTCGATGACCTACTTCTTTTGCTGAAGTGCGAAAAGTTGATGGTGTCCTGAATCCACTGTTAACTTATTCTTGTGGACTTTCGGAATGTCTGAACAGTTATGGCAAAAATATCAAGGAAAATTGTCAGAAGACTTTTTGAGAAACATGCAGTTAAACAGTAATAGCGAGCTAAACGATGGATTACGTGAGAGTAACTTCAACCGATGCTTGCTCGATATTCAAGACATAGTTACGTGTATTGGGTGAAATCCTCTGCCGCAATATGCCGTATGGCATTCCCACTCCACGTTTAAATTGCGAACACATTAACAGAGAGTACATAACGGAAATAAATTATAATACATCGGAACTAGCTGAAATATTGCAGAATGGCCTCTCATATTTGACCGCGAAACAACGTACAATATTCGAGCTAGTATGTCAAAGCGTAGCCGATGATTTCGCGGAAATCCTGTTTTTAGATGCATCCGGAGGGGCGGGAAAAACATTTTTCACCAAAGTCATATTGCCCAAATACGGAAACAATGTATAATTACTCTCGCTGTTTCCTCAACAGGCATGGCAGCTACATTGTTACCTGGAGGGAAAATCACACATACAATGTTAAAAATACCAATTAACTTGGATATTACGGAAAGCCCAGTTGCAACATTTCTAGAACAGCGAAAAAAGGCAAAGGTTTTACGTGTTTGTTGCTTAGTAATATGGGATAAGTGCACAATGGCAAACCGTAAAGTAGTTGGGCGGTGGTCAGAACTTTGCGAGATATAAGACGAGACGATCGACCCATGGGTGGCGTAACAATGCTCTTCTTTGGTGAATTTAACACTAAATATGTGAGCACACACAGGAGGTAACCCAAACGCACAAGAGTTTTCGGCCTTTTTGTTAAAAATTGGTAACGGAACATATCCACAAACAGTTGGAAAAGTTGTCTTACCTGAAAATCTGTGTAATACTGTTTCATCACTGTAGGGCCTTATTGTGCATGTCTATGGTGTCCTAACAGCATTGACAAATCAAACAAATTCATGGCTATCCAAAAGAGCAATTCTGACACCACGCAACCATCAGACACAGCAACTAATGATAGGATAAGCACTGAATATCGCTCTATTAACAGAGTAATAGAACAAGAAGACGACTCCCACTATCCTATAGAAGTTTTATAGTCTATGAGTGCCCCCGGTCGGCCAGTACACACTATGAAATTAAAAGTAGGAAATTTAAATCAGCCTTAACTATGTAACGGCACCATATTAAAAGTGAAGGCCTTACAATCAAACGTCATTGAAACAGAGATTTTCACAGGTTGCGGCACAGGAAATAGCGTTTACATACCTCGAAATAATATAACTCCTAATAATTTCCGATTTAATTTTAAACGCGTACAGTTTCCGGTGAGCTAATGTTATGCAATGACCATAAATGAAGCTCTAGGACAAACTCTATCAGTAGCAGGTTTAAAATTAGCACGGTCAGTTATATGTAGCTCTCATCCGTATTAGCAATTCAAATAATTTATATGTGCACATTCCATGAAATTCAACTTCTAACATAGTATACAGAGAAGCGTTAGGGTACACTATAGAGGTATTATAGAGGTAGATTTGATTGGTTGCTGACGCGGGCACAGCTAGTTTAAAATATATTTAGTATATACATAAAAAAAAAATTCACATTTTTAGCTATCTAAGAGGAAAAATAGATTTTGAATTTCAATGTATAAAACTATTTTACCGTCGGACAAATGCCCAAGTAATAAGCAAAATCAAAGCAAAGATAAGAAAATACATTTGCCTTCGCGCATGCAAGAACAAAGCGTGGTTGTGCATCATTTTCGCCACCCCCTCATGATAATGGCCAATGCTGCGTAAACCCAACGAAAACAGTACCAATGAATGTGTGATGTTATTTTAGTAGTTATTTGAATATATACATAATGTATTCACAATTAAAGGCAAGACAGAGAAAACCTATCATTTTTTTCTTCCGTGTAAAATATAAGGATAGATCAAGAAAGACGTATGCTCTTTACTCGCACTCGCAACAACAATGGGCGATTCCGTTTTTTTTATTTTTTGCTGCGTTCGAGGGTTGTTTTCTATGTTAGGTTTTTTTTTCATATATAAAATTTTATTCCTGCTTCCGATCAGGAGACAGACACCCCATTAGGCAGCTCGTATACTTAAAATCGCCAGGTATATAGCTACTACTTAATAATAATTATATACAGAATTATTTACACATATAAATCTTAAGATTAGGTATATAACTAGTAATAATATTTATATACAGAATTTATACTTTATTTGCACGCCTATATCTTAAGATTATGACAGTAGTTTTCTAAAATGCCGTCTTTTTAGCCGATGTATAGGTGTGGAGTGGACAAGTTTCCTAGCCAATCGGTTTGCGTGATTTCTTAATCTGTTATATCTACTTGTGTGTAGTTTTATTTCGTTCTCAACTAGGGCTATGTTGAGATGGTGTATACGGATATTCCTGACGTACCAAGGACAGCCGGTGATTGTGCGGTTAAGTTTTGTACGGTGAGTCTTAGACGCCGTTCCCCACATTTGTATGCCGTATCGCCATATCGGCACGACAACTTGGTTGTAGACCGTTCTTAGGCTCTGCAAGGACAGTCGGCTTCTGCTACCTAACAACCAATGGAAACGACGCAGTCTGCTTCTACAGGTCGCTACTGTGACTTGTATGTGTCGCCGAAATGTGAGTCGTTTGTCCAGGATTAGCCCCAAGTACTTTGCTTCAGTTTTGATTTCCAACATCACACCGTTAACCGAAATAGGAGGAGGGATACTCCTTCTGAGAGTGAAGCAAACGTTGGTACTTTTGCTCGGGATGAGTTGGACATTCAATCTTCGTGCCCAGGCTGTCAGCTTGTCCTAATAATTCTGTAAGACAAGGGTGCTGGTAGCGCTAAACGTCTTTACTAATGAGGCGCTCAACTTGCGGAAAAAATCTGGCCGAGGTGTTAAAAGAGATTATTAAGGGAAGATGATCAGAGCTTAAGTCGGGGCGATGAGACACTTGTAGTTGGCAGTGCGGAAAGTGTCTGTAAAGGCCGAAGTCTAGACATGATGGGCGCTGTGATTTTGCAGTTGGGTATCTGGTTGGGGTGCCAGTAGATAAGATGCTAACAGATGCTGCAAGAGCCTGATCAACCAGGGCACGTCCCTTAGCATTAGAGCGGGCGGATACCCCCAGTTGATGATCAGCATTCCAGTCTTCGCATAGCAGAAATTTTCCGTCCATAGAACCAATGTCCAATAGACTGTTGACTATATTTGTGGTCCAGACACCACGAGGCGGGCAACGTCCACCGACGTTACCCGCGACGGTGGAGATAATCGCTGAAGCAACTTGAAAGCAGTTGGTTCGTTGAGGAGCAGTTACAAAGTGCTGAATGTCTCTTCTGATTAAAATTGCAGTACCCCCTTTTCGACTGAGTGAATCTGGCGAGTTTGCTGCGTAGGATAAGTATTCGTATAACTTGGGGATTCTGAGCCAGTCAACCACGTTTCGGACAATAAGATAATATGGATATCATGCAACTGTACGAAACACTCAAATTCTCGCATCTTGTTGGATACGCTTCTGGCGTTTGAACACATTATCCTTATTGGGTGTGGAGTCATCTGGAATGACGTGCAGGTAGCAGTTCCAGAATCTGGGACTGCATACGGGTCATCTGCTCCTGCATTGACACCAAACTTCTGATCGACTAGTTGAGAGAGTTTAAGGACACCCGCAGCAAGCTGAGAACGTCAGCAACGTTGTTTAGCTGTGTGGTAATGTGTGAAGATTGGTTTTTGCGGCTGCTGCTGTTGTTTATTATCGCATTAGATCGGCCTACAGCCAATTCATTAGGTTGATTCTAAGTAGAACGCTGGATTCTGTTTTGCACAGGTGTGGGATCATCTACAGGAGAACGCTTGACTTTAGGAGCCTCACGCTGATTTCTTTTGATATATTTGAGATACGCAGGGCACCCTTTATAATTTGCTGGGTGCTCTTGATCGCAGTTAGCACACGTTGCGGTATCAGTTATCGGGCGTATGCAGTCAGCCGATTTGTGTTCATCGCCACAACGTAGACAGGTCGGAGTTTGTCTGCAATAGCTGGCAGTGTGGCCAAAATCTTGGCATCGACGGCACTGCTTCACATCCCGCTTTTTACGAGCCTCCTCAATTTTAACCCTTTGACCAACCAGTTCACCTATGTTTTTAAGGTCAACTTTATTGCTGCCAGGAGCAATGGTGACAAAGAAGAGGCTCATAGGTAATCCCGTGGAGCGGTTTATGGGGCAGTGCACATTTGAAGCTTAATGACCCAATTTCTTGAGAGATTCGGCGATTTGGTCAGGGGGTGTGTCGAAATGCAGGCCCTTAATAACGATTTTTTAAGGCTTCTCTTCTTTCAACTGGTATGTGTAATATTCGACATTACGTTTGTCAAAGTCACTTTGGATCAGGCGGTAGGTGTCTCGATCCTTGACATAGATCCGTGTAACGCCTCCCACCGAAGTTCTTGTGTCAATATTAACTGGGTCGACAAAGGTATTGAGCATATTTTGCAAATACTGAAAACTTTTAACTCCATGTAGAGTTAGTGGTGGAGGCTTAGATTTGTTTCCGTGGAAATTATCACTCTTAGCAGCCTTTGCAGAGTCTGAATTTACAACGGTGGCAGAGGATGGTGCAGCGTTTGAATTGGCAGCGGCGGCAGAGGACGCAGCCGCGCCTGTGTTAAATTTGGTGAAGCTGGTTTTGTGCCCACGCGCTGTAGATATGTTTGTTAGCGGAGAAAGAGAGCCAACGGAGACGACCGACATATTGTCGGCTTCGGATGCATCATCCGTGTCCTCATTAGTCGCAGAAGCCAATTAATAATTAATTAATAATAATTAATATAAAATTATAATAATAAATTGCTTCAAAATTGAATAAAAAAAATTTTTTTTTAAGAAATACTTAAGTAAATAACTTAAATTGTCTACACATATAATAAAATCGTAGACTTTGCCAGTTTGTGCAGAATTGGCGTAAAAGGCTCTCAATGCATTCGAAATCTAATTACTGAATAATAAGAAGCCTTATTAGAAGTATAACATAGGCACAACAAAAATTTCAAAAACATTTAAAAACTGGCGTGGAATGCGAAAATATGGTATTCCAAAATAGCGCCATCTGTTGGACGTCAGCCCAACACACGTTATCTCGCTCGCTGTGTATACGAAGAGGCGATCTAGAGAAATGAAAACTAAATTGTATTGTGTGGAAACAGGAACAACAACACTGCGGCATGCGTTGTTATCTGTATTACTTTGAAAGCATGAAAACATTATGTGCTTCAATGATCACTTTTTCTTTTTTTTTGTACAGCTACAAGTAGGCTGCATGGTCAGGAATTCATTTTGGACAATAGGTGGGTTGTACCTTATTCTCCGGTATTATCAAGAATATTTCAAACTCATATTAACGTCGAAATGCGCAACAGTGTTTTATCTATCAAATATATATGTAAATATGTTAATAAGGGAAACGTTTGCGTTGAGGAATAAACATGTCGAAGTTACGAGGTTTCAATCTGGCCGATACATAAGTTCTTCTGAAGCGGTTTTGCGCCTCTTAAGTTTTCCTATGCACGAGAGATATCCAGCAGTCGCACATTTAGATGTACATGTTGAAGGCGGCCAAAGAATTTACTTCAATCCTAAAGATGTTACAGAACTGTTAGAAAACCTGAGACAAACAACTTTGCTGGCATTTTTCCGACTTTGTGAAACAGATAATTTCGCAACAACGCTGTTATACGATGAAGTACCGTCATATTACACGTATAACATACAACAAGTTCCGTTCAACCGAAGTAGACGTGGGGCAACTGTAGATGGTGAGCTTGGCATTTTCAAAGAACATGTCGTCGGTAGAGTGTATGCTGTGCATAAAAACAATTATGAATGCTATTACTTACGCTTAATTCTACATACAGTTCGATGACCTACTTCTTTTGCTGAAGTGCGAAAAGTTGATGGTGTCCTGTATCCTACTTACCAAGCTGCATGCAATGTGCGTCATTTGTTTGATGGAGATCAACACTTCGATTGCGACATTCCGCAACCACTCCAAGTTTAAATTGCGAACACATTAACAGAGAGTACATAGCGGAAATAAATTATAATACATCGGAACTAGCTGAAATATTGCAGAATGGCCTCGCATATTTGACCGCGAAACAACGTACAATATTCGAGCTAGTATGTCAAAGCGTAGCCGATGATTTCGCGGAAATCCTGTTTTTAGATGCACCCGGAGGGGCGAAAAAAACATTTCTCACCAAAGTCATATTGCCCAAATACGGAAACAATGTATAATTATTCTCGCTGTTTGCTCAACAGGCATGGCAGCTACATTGTTACCTGGAGGGAAAACCACACATACAATGTTGAAAATACCAATTAACTTGGATATTACGGAAAGCCCAGTTTGCAACATTTCTAGAAACAGCGAAAAAGCAAAGGTTTTACGTGTTTGCTGCTTAGTAATATGGGATAAGTGCACAATGGCAAACCGTAAAGTAGTGGGAGCGGTGGTAAGAACTTTGCGAGATATAAGACGAGACGATCGACCCATGGGTGGCGTCACAATGCTCTTCTTTGGTGAATTTAACACTAAATATGTGAGCACACACAGGAGGTAACCCAAATGCACAAGAGTTTTCGGCCTTTTTGTTAAAAATTGGTAACGGAACATATCCACAAACAGTTGGAAAAGTTGTCTTACCTGAAAATCTGTGTAATACTGTTTCATCACTGTAGGGCCTTATTGTGCATGTCTATGGTGTCCTAACAGCATTGACAAATCAAACAAATTCATGGCTATCCAAAAGAGCAATTCTGACACGACGCAACAATCAGACACAGCAACTAATGATAGGATAAGCACTGAATATCGCTCTATTAACAGAGTAATAGAACAAGAAGACGACTCCCACTATCCTATAGAAGTTTTATAGTCTATGAGTGCCCCCGGTCGGCCAGTACACACTATCAAATTAAAAGTAGGAAATTTAAATCAGCCTTAACTATGTAACGGCACCATATTAAAAGTGAAGGCCTTACAACCAAACGTCATTGAAACAGAGATTTTCACAGGTTGCGGCACAGGAAATAGCGTTTACATACCTCGAAATAATATAACTCCTAATAATTTCCGATTTAATTTTAAACGCGTACAGTTTCCGGTGAGCTAATGTTATGCAATGACCATAAATGAAGCTCTAGGACAAACTCTATCAGTAGCAGGTTTAAAATTAGCACGGTCAGTTATATGTAGCTCTCACCCGTATTAGCAATTCAAATAATTTATATGTGCACATTCCATGAAATTCAACTTCTAACATAGTATACAGAGAAGCGTTAGGGTACACTATAGAGGTATTATAGAGGTAAATTTGATTGGTTGCTGACGCGGGCACAGCTAGTTTAAAATATATTTAGTATATACATAAAAAAAAAATTCACATTTTTAGCTAGCTAAGCGGAAAAATAGATTTTGAATTTCAATGTATAAAACTATTTTACCGTCGGACAAATGCCCAAGTAATAAGCAAAATCAAAGCAAAGATAAGAAAATACATTTGCCTTCGCGCATGCAAGAGCAAAGCGTGGTTGTGCATCATTTTCGCCACCCCCTCATGATAATGGCCAATGCTGCGTAAACCCAACGAAAACAGTACCAATGAATGTGTGATGTTATTTTAGTAGTTATTTGAATATATACATAATGTATACACAATTAAAGGCAAGACAGAGAAAACCTATCATTTTTTTCTTCCGTGTAAAATATAAGGATAGATCAAGAAAGACGTATGCTCTTTACTCGCACTCGCAACAACAATGGGCGATTCCGTTTTTTTTATTTTTTGCTGCGTTCGAGGGTTGTTTTCTATGTTAGGTTTTTTTTTCATATATAAAATTTTATTCCTGCTTCCGATCAGGAGACAGACACCCCATTAGGCAGCTCGTATACTTAAAATCGCCAGGTATATAGCTACTACTTAATAATAATTATATACAGAATTATTTACACATATAAATCTTAAGATTAGGTATATAACTAGTAATAATATTTATATACAGAATTTATACTTTATTTGCACGCCTATATCTTAAGATTATGACAGTAGTTGTCTGAAATGCCGTCTTTTTAGCCGATGTATAGGTGTGGAGTGGACAAGTTTCCTAGCCGATCGGTTTGCGTGATTTCTTAATCTTTTGTTATATCTACTTGTGTGTAGATTTATTTCGTTCTCAACTAGGGCTATGTTGAGATGGTGTATACGGATATTCCTGACGTACCAAGGACAGCCGGTGATTGTGCGGTTAAGTTTTGTACGGTGAGTCTTAGACGCCGTTCCCCATATTTGTATGCCGTATCGCCATATCGGCACGACAACTTGGTTGTAGAACGTTCTTAGGCTCTGCAAGGACAGTCGGCTTCTGCTACCTAACAACCAATGGAAACGACGCAGTCTGCTTCTACAGGTCGCTACTGTGACTTGTATGTGTCGCCGAAATGAGAGTCGTTTGTCCAGGATTAGCCCCAAGTACTTTGCTTCAGTTTTGATTTCCAACATCACACCGTTAACCGAAATAGGAGGAGGGATACTCCTTCTGAGAGTGAAGCAAACGTTGGTACTTTTGCTCGGGATGAGTTGGACATTCAATCTTCGTGCCCAGGCTGTCAGCTTGTCCTAATAATTCTGTAAGACAAGGGCGCTAGTAGCGCTAAACGTCTTTACTAATGAGGCGCTCAACTTTCGGGAAAAATCTGGCCGAGGTGTTAAAAGAGATTATTAAGGGAAGATGATCAGAGCTTAAGTCGGGGCGATGAGACACTTGTAGTTGGCAGTGCGGAAAGTGTCTGTAAAGGCCGAAGTCTAGACATGATGGGCGCTGTGATTTTGCAGTTGGGTATCTGGTTGGGGTGCCAGTAGATAAGATGTTAATAGATGCTGCAAGAGCCTGATCAACCAGGGCACGTCCCTTAGCATTAGAGCGGGCGGATACCCCCAGTTGATGATCAGCATTCCAGTCTTCGCATAGCAGAAATTTTCCGTCCATAGAACCAATGTCCAATAGACTGTTGACTATATTTGTGGTCCAGACACCACGAGGCGGGCAGTAAATCGCACCGACGTTACCCGCGACGGTGGAGATAATCGCTGAAGCAACTTGAAAGCAGTTGGTTCGTTGAGGAGCAGTTACAAAGTGCTGAATGTCTCTTCTGATTAAAATTGCAGCACCCCCTTTTCGACTGAGTGAATCTGGCGAGTTTGCTGCGTAGGATAAGTAGCCGTATAACTTTAATAGTGATAAGCTTAGAGGTGTCTCTTGTTGGATGTGCGATAACATCGCCCACCTTAATTGTGCTGGGTTGACTGGTCGCGACTATGACCGACTTTACGGTACTGCTAAACCTGCATGTGGTGGCATCAGGTGGTCGTGCCCCACCTGCTTCAATCGCCAGGGGGACTTCTCATTGATGTACCACCGTATGCGAATTAAATACCAAAAACTTAAGAAACTATTCACTGAGCTAGCCTCAGAGTGTGATGCTGGATCAAAAATGTTTTTGGAGTACTCTTTCGACTTGACTCCAACGGCTAATGCAGTACAACTACCGCCATTATCCCCTCATAATCTTCCGCCTACAACAGCGCCACTTATTTCTTTTTCGTCTCCTCAACCCCCTTCTTCACAATCCCCTCTAACTTGTTCTACTATTTCTTCATCTGTCGCTTTGAACTTTCCATCCACTACTTGTTCGTCCTCCTCGATTCCTTGTCCTACTTCTGTGACTTCAACTTCAACTTCTCCAACTTGTTCTTCTTCTTCCCAACCTTTACCCAGTCACTCTTCTGTACTTTCTTCCATATCCACCCCATCGTCCCATCCCGCTCAAATTCCGGTAGCTCCGTCAACCACTATCCCATCTACTACTTCTTCATCTATCGTCTTTAACCTTCCCTCCACTACTTGTTCGACTTCCTCTATTCCATGTCTTACTACTATGACTTCAGCTTCAACTTCTCCAACTTGTTCCCCTTCTTCCCATACTTTACCCACTTATTCTACTGTACTTTCTTCAATATCTAACCAATCATCCCATCCCGCTCCAATTCCAGTAGCTCCTTCTACCAATATCCCCACTACTACCACTTCATCTGTCGCTTTCAACTTTCCCACCACTAATTGTTCACCTTGCTCTACTCCCTGTCCTACTACTGTAACTTCTGCTTCATCTTCTACTAAAGTCTCTAACTCCTCCCGTACTTTGTCACCCTCTAAGAGTTCTTCACAGTCCAATACTGCCTCTACTCCAGTGCCATGTATTTTGAAGGTGCTGGATCCTCGTAAACATATTTTTATTTCCAGGTTGGATAAGGAGACAACCTGTGACGACGTTGCACGCTATATATCATCAAAAGCATGCAACACTTCGAATATTAATATTCATAAGTTTAATTTTTCTAGCCCTAGAGAAGGCTCTTCTTTCAAGCTTTCAGTTGGTATTGAAGTATTTTCTGTCATTTGTGGTCCATGAGTTTATTCCTAAGAAAAAAACTAGGCTTTCGCAGGTAACCTTACCAGTCACTGCTTCAGTTTCATCTTCTGCTTCTTCCACTACACTTTCAAAGTATTAGAAGGCTAGGCTAAAGTGTAAACTTTCTTCATTTTATCTTAGAAGTTTTTCTATCAGTTCTGTCATTATTGTTTTCGTTGAGACTTTGCTTCGCCGTGATTTTCTAAACTCTGAAATTTCCACCTCTACATTATTGGCTTAATTGAATTAATGCATAACTTACTTTCTAAACTTGTAATCTAAATTTTTGTTTGAATTGTCTATATCATTTTAGGTACTAAATTCTAAATTAAGTCTTAGATTTAGTTTAATATTGCATGTTTATTAGAGGCTGATGATGTTTTTATCTGTAGCCAAATATTTAACACGTAGACATTAGCTTTGGTATAGCATGTTCACCAAAGAACTTAGCAATTAACACCAGCTGAGCCCAGTCTATATGACTGGGTGAATTTTGATGCCACTTGGGCCTGCCCCATGTGAGATCAGTGTGTGGTCATTGCGTACCTACTATGTCAATGTAAAATAAAAAAAATAAAAAACAAAAAATAAAAAAAAAAATTTTTTTGGGGGATTCGGGGGATTCGTTTCGGACAATAAGATAATATGGATATCATGCAACTGTACGAAACACTCAAGTTCTCGCATCTTGTTGGATACGCTTCTGGCGTTTGAACACATTATCCCTATTGGGTGTGGAGTCATCTGGAATGACGTGCAGGTAGCAGTTCCAGAATCTGGGACTGCATACGGGTCATCTGCTCCTGCATTGACACCAAACTTCTGATCGACTAGTTGAGAGAGTTTAAGGACACCCGCAGCAAGCTGAGAACGTCAGCAACGTTGTTTAGCTGTGTGGTAATGTGTGAAGATTGGTTGTGCGGCTGCTGCTGTTGTTTATTATCGCATTAGATCGGCCTACAGCCAATTCATTAGGTTGATTCTAAGTAGAACGCTGGATTCTGTTTTGCACAGGTGTGGGATCATCTACAGGAGAACGCTTGACTTTAGGAGCCTCACGCTGATTTCTTTTGATATATTTGAGATACGCAGGGCACCCTTTATAATTTGCTGGGTGCTCTTGATCGCAGTTAGCACACGTTGCGGTATCAGTTATCGGGCGTATGCAGTCAGCCGATTTGTGTTCATCGCCACAACGTAGACAGGTCGGAGTTTGTCTGCAATAGCTGGCAGTGTGGCCAAAATCTTGGCATCGACGGCACTGCTTCACATCCCGCTTTTACGAGCCTCCTCAATTTTAACCCTTTGACCAACCAGTTCACCTATGTTTTTAAGGTCAACTTTATTGCTGCCAGGAGCAATGGTGACAAAGAAGAGGCTCATAGGTAATCCCGTGGAGCGGTTTATGGGGCAGTGCACATTTGAAGCTTAATGACCCAATTTCTTGAGAGATTCGGCGATTTGGTCAGGGGGTGTGTCGAAATGCAGGCCCTTAATAACGATTTTTTAAGGCTTCTCTTCTTTCAGCTGGTATGTGTAATATTCGACATTACGTTTGTCAAGGTCACTTTGGATCAGGCGGTAGGTGTCTCGATCCTTGGCATAGATCCGTGTAACGCCTCCCACCGAAGTTCTTGTGTCAATATTAACTGGGTCGACAAAGGTATTGAGCATATTTTGCAAATACTGAAAACTTTTAACTCCATGTAGAGTTAGTGGTGGAGGCTTAGATTTGTTTCCGTGGAAATTATCACTCTTAGCAGCCTTTGCAGAGTCTGAATTTACAACGGTGGCAGAGGATGGTGCAGCGTTTGAATTGGCAGCGGCGGCAGAGGACGCAGCCGCGCCTGTGTTAAATTTGGTGAAGCTGGTTTTGTGCCCACGCGCTGTAGATATGTTTGTTAGCGGAGAAAGAGAGCCAACGGAGACGACCGACATATTGTCGGCTTCGGATGCATCATCCGTGTCCTCATTAGTCGCAGAAGCCAATTAATAATTAATTAATAATAATTAATATAAAATTATAATAATAAATTGCTTCAAAATCGAATAAAAAAAATTTTTTTTAAGAAATACTTAAGTAAATAATTGTCTACACATATAATAAAATCGTAGATTTTGCCAGTTTGTGCAGAATTGGCGTAAAAGGCTCTCAATGCATTCGAAATCTAATTACTGAATAATAAGAAGCCTTATTAGAAGTATAACATAGGCACAACAAAAATTTCAAAAACATTTAAAAACTGGCGTGGAATGCGAAAATATGGTATTCCAAAATAGCGCCATCTGTTGGACGTCAGCCCAACACACGTTATCTCGCTCGCTGTGTATACGAAGAGGCGATCTAGAGAAATGAAAACTAAATTGTATTGTGTGGAAACAGGAACAACAACACTGCGGCATGCGTTGTTATCTGTATTACTTTGAAAGCATGAAAACATTATGTGCTTCAATGATCACTTTTTCTTTTTTTTTGTACAGCTACAAGTAGGCTGCATGGTCAGGAATTCATTTTGGACAATAGGTGGGTTGTACCTTATTCTCCGGTATTATCAAGAATATTTCAAACTCATATTAACGTCGAAATGCGCAACAGTGTTTTATCTATCAAATATATATGTAAATATGTTAATAAGGGAAACGTTTGCGTTGAGGAATAAACATGTCGAAGTTACGAGGGTTCAATCTGGCAGATACATAAGTTCTTCTGAAGCGGTTTTGCGCCTCTTAAGTTTTCCTATGCACGAGAGATATCCAGCAGTAGCACATTTAGATGTACATGTTGAAGGCGGCCAAAGAATTTACGTAAATCCTAAAGATGTTACAGAACTGTTAGAAAACCTGAGACAAACAACTTTGCTGCCATTTTTCCGACTTTGTGAAACAGATAATTTCGCAACAACGCTGTTATACGATGAAGTACCGTCATATTACACGTATAACATACAACAAGTTCCGTTCAACCGAAGTAGACGTGGGGCAACTGTAGATGGTGAGCTTGGCATTTTCAAAGAACATGTCGTCGGTAGAGTGTATGCTGTGCATAAAAACAATTTTGAATGCTATTACTTACGCTTAATTCTACATACAGTTCGATGACCTACTTCTTTTGCTGAAGTGCGAAAAGTTGATGGTGTCCTGTATCCTACTTACCAAGCTGCATGCAATGTGAGTCATTTGTTTGATGGAGATCAACACTTCGATTGCGACATTCCGCAACCACTCTAAGTTTAAATTGCGAATACATTAACAGAGAGTACATAGCGGAAATAAATTATAATACATCGGAACTAGCTGAAATATTGCAGAATGGCCTCGCATATTTGACCGCGAAACAACGTACAATATTCGAGCTAGTATGTCAAAGCGTAGCCGATGATTTCGCGGAAATCCTGTTTTTAGATGCACCCGGAGGGGCGAAAAAAACATTTCTCACCAAAGTCATATTGCCCAAATACGCAAACAATGTATAATTATTCTCGCTGTTTGCTCAACAGGCATGGCAGCTACATTGTTACCTGGAGGGAAAACCACACATACAATGTTGAAAATACCAATTAACTTGGATATTATGGAAAGCCCAGTTTGCAACATTTCTAGAAACAGCGAAAAAGCAAAGGTTTTACGTGTTTGCTGCTTAGTAATATGGGATAAGTGCACAATGGCAAACCGTAAAGTAGTTGGAGCGGTGGTCAGAACTTTACGAGATATAAGACGAGACGATCGACTCATGTGTGGCGTCACAATGCTCTTCTGTGGTAATTTTAGGCAGCCTTTACCAGTACTACCTCGAGGAACAAAGGCTGATGAAATGAAAGTATGCCTTAAGAGCTCAAGTCTATGGCGCAACGTTATGAATGAATTTCACACTAAATATGCGAGCACACACAGGAGTTAACCCAAATGAACAAGAGTTTTCGGCCTTTTTGCTAAAAATTGGTAACGGAACATATCCAGAAACAGATGCAAAAGTTGTCTTACCTGAAAATCTGTGTAATACTGTTTTATCTCTACAGGATCTTATTGTGAATGTCTTTGGTGTCCTAACAGCATTGACAAATCAACCAAATTCATGGCTATGCGAAAGAGCAATTCTGACACCACGCAACGATCAGGCTCTAGCAATTAATGATATAATATTGACGAGCATACCGGGGGAAAGCACTGAATATCGCCTATTAACAGAGTAATGGAACAAGAAAATGCTACCCACTAACCTTTATAAGATTTAGAGTATTTAAGTGAACCCGGTTTGCCAACAAAAACTATCAAATTCAAAGTAAGAGTATCGGTTATCCCTTTAAGAAATTTAAGTCCGGATAAACTATGTAACGGCACCAGATTGAAAGTAAAGTCCTTACAACAAACCGTTATGGAAGCAGAGATTTTAACAGGTTACGGCACAGGAAATAGCATACATAACTCGAATTCCTCTAATTCTTAATAATTTCCCATTTCATTTTAAACGAGTACAGTTTCCAGTGAGCTTATGTTATGAGATGACCATAAACAAAGGTCAGGAACAAACTATATCAGTAGCAAGTGTAGATTTGAGTGTGAGTTGATTTTCGCACGGTCAGTTATATGTAGGTCTCTCCCGTAATAGAAATTCAAATAATTTATATGTGCACATTACTGGAAATTCAACTTCTAACATGGTACACAGAGAAGCGCTATAGAGTAAACTATAGAGGTATTATACAGAAAAAATTTTATTACTTGCGCAGGAAGTCGCGGGGACGGCCAGTATCGAAATAATTAATATATGGAGGCGGAGATGCAGGCGTTGTCCAATTGATGAAATTATTTTTTTCTAAAATACTAGTTTAAACCAACGAACATTCATACATAATCTAACTAACTTTACAGTTGTAGTTTTTTTTTTATAATTAAATTTTTTTTTATTTCCCCTTGAAATGTATCTGTCTACGAAGTCTACGTCTTTGCTAGAGCTCGCGCAGAGGCAGTGTATTCACCTCGTTGTTAGTATATTAGCTTTTTTTGTCAGGCCTCTCCGACTTAAACAAGTTATTTCTTCAGCCACTGTTGATATCTGCAAGTCTCTGTGTATGTCGAAATTTGTAATATACCAGTCAGCGTTTGTAATTACACGTCGAATTTTTGATTGTTGTCTTTGTATTAATTGTAGGTTTGTTCTTTTCGCAAACCCCTATATTTGCGCTCCGTACGTCCAGATAGGTTTAATGATTGTTTAATATATTAAGAGTTTGTTTTTCAGTGAGACTTTCGATTTTTTGTTTACCAACCAGTGCATTTACTTTAAGTTTCATTCTGTTTCATATTTTATAAATATGGTATTTCCATTTCAGGTTGCTGTCAAGATAGATTCCGAGGTATTTAGCTTCGCTTTCGATTGTTATATCTCTTCCGTTAATTTTTAGGTGAACTGATCTATATTTATGCTTTATTTATGCTTTAGTAGTGAAAATTACTTGAACTTTTTCGCTGTTGTTAATTTTTATTCTCCATTTCCGAAACCACTCTAGGGTTTTATTTAGATTTTTTTGTAGAGTCGATGTTGCTGGATTTATGCTTTTGTGGGCGGATAGAAGAATGGTGTCTGCAAATGTAGCTATCATTGTAGAGTCCTCTGTTGGTTGAGGTAGGTCTGCGGTGTAAATAGTGTAGAAGAGTGGCCCAAGAACGCTTCCTTGGGGAACTCCTGTGCTTACCGGGCATAGTGTGCAATGTTCGTTTTTATACTTAACATAAAAGCATCTGCTTTCTAAATAGCTTGACAGACTTTGAGTCACATTGGTCGGGAAAATCAGGTGGATCTTATGTATTAGGCCTTTGTGCCAAACTTTATCAAAGGCTTTCTCGACATCTAGGAATAGTCCAATAGAGAATTTGTTGTAATCATATCGTTAAGTATTTTGTGGGTTACGCAGTGAATCTGTTGAATCATAGTATGATTACGTTGGAATCCAAATTGCTCGTTGGATGTTATTTGATTACGTCTTAGAAAAACAAGAAGGTTCTCATGTAGGAGTAATTCAGAAAATTTAGACATCACGGGTAGCAAGCTTATGGGTCTGTAGAAGGAAGCTTTTTTGTAGTCTTTCCTAGGTTTAAGAATACCTATTATCTCGGCAACTTCCCATGCACTGGGGAAATGTCTTAGTTTTAATACCGCGTTAAATAAATGTCGTATGTGTCTAGTGCCTCCACAGGGCATTCTTTCAGTAATAGTCCGTTTATTTTGTAGTAGGCTGGGGCTTTTTTATGTTTAATGTCGTATTTTATAGTTGCTAGTATTTCTTTCGTAGAGATATTTTTTAGTGCTACAGTTGAACGACCTCCGTTCAGAGGAGGTAGTGAGTCATCAGTGGTAGTATCATTCTCCGCAAATACACTCTCGTAATAATTGGCTAATGTTGTAGCTTTCTCAAGGTCTGTCCCGTCATCCATTTTCAGTTGTGGTTGATGAATTGTCTAGTTTGTCATTATTTTAGTCGCTTTCCACAGATAACAGTCCGAGCATCTTTTCGGGTTTAAGTTTTGGAGATACTATTCTAGTTGTTCTCGTTTTTGTTCGATTAAATATTTTTTCAGTTCCTTGGTCGCTTTGTTGTAGTTTTTTTGGCACATTTTCTTAAGTTTTTTCTTTCGGTTGATAGGCCGTCGGAGAGAAGGTGGAGTGAAAGCATTGCGCTCTGTGGTCGTATGTGTAGGAGTCGACTGCGGCTTTCTCGATTACATCATTGAAGAGAATCACTGCTGATTCTATATGGCTATTAGTTGTAATTGAAATGTTTAGCGGCAGCGACCGCTTAATATAATCTTTGTAAGTTTCCCAGTCAGTGCGATGATTGTATATCTTGTTGATTTTACGTTCAGTTAATACGTTGTTTTGGTAGTCAAGTTGGATCGGAGTATGGTCTGAAGATAAATCTAGTCTTGATTTTATTGCGAGATTTCGATATCAATATTTTTAATTATCTAGAAGGCGATGAGGTCAGTTATTTTTTTGTTGTCAGTAGGCCAAAAGGTTGGTTCGCCGGTTTTTAAGTGTGTTGCCTTTACCTTGTATATAGCCCTCAGTAGGTCCTTACATTTTTTGTTTGACATTCTGGAGCCCCGAGCCATGTATTTTGTATTAAAATCTCCACCGACAATGAGATTTTTTAATAATGACCGCTGTGCCTCCGTGGAGCGTTTCATCAGGATGATTTGTAGTATAATTAACTTACCCATTTATCTGAAAGTTATATTTACGTGTTAGGTGCGTTTCAGATATTGGTTAGATGATTATTGGTTGTTAAGGTGTCAATTTGGTTGTTGTCTAACAATGTCTTGAATTCGAGTTTATGATTATTGATTCCATTGGCATTCCATGCAATTATTCGTAGTTTATCGTCTATTTTTGTTGTCAAGTTTTGTCAATAGTACTGACATGATGTTAATCAAGTTACTCATTTTCTGCGCTAGTTGTTTAATTTTGTGTTTTATTTCCGCCAGATCGTTTGAAAATTCAATTTTTTTTCTACGCTTTTATTGGACTTGCTTTTGTTATGTTCGTTTTTGTTGTTCTTCACATCTTCTAGTTGAGGTTGTACCTGGTTTTTGGTGTTTCTATGGTTACTGGCTGCTGTTTGTGCGTTAATCCAATTTTAACTTTGTTTGATGGTTGTTCTTCTGCCTGATGGTCATTTTTTTTAACGTCTTTCTCTCTTAGTGAGGGAAATCTTTTAATTTTTAGGTGTTTGTATACTATTATTAGTTTGCAGTCAATAGTCTTCTGCTTGCCGGCGTATTTCACACAGATGGGGTCTTTGGTGCAAAAATTTCTTGTGTGACCATATTTTTGGCAGTTTGAGCACAGTGCCTTTGTGGTGTGGCGGCTCGAAGATGACTTGGGGGGTAGTGCATATTCTTTAGTACTGTCTTGAATTCCCTCTCCTGTTTAGGCTTAAAAGTGTAGTATTTAGTATAGTTATCTCTAAGCATCTTAACCACCGCCGAGTAGTTCGACGAGTCGTTTGTCTGTATGCGTACTTCGTTGTTTTTAAATGCTTTTAATATGTAGTTTTGTTGTATTATATTTTTCAGAGATTTGCTTAGTACGTTAATTTGTTCTACGTCATGAACGTTATTGGTAGTGGCTTGTGAATTTTAGTATATGGCCGAGGTAGATTTGGCGCATTAGAAATTGCTTCTGTACCATTGTCGTTTTCAGCCGTTTCATATTGTGAGAGAAGTTCGAACCTATTTGTACTTATCGTGCTCAGCCAGTACTTTTGCAGTATTGTTTGTGTTGTCGTTTGTGTTTTGCTCCTACTTTTTTTACTAATGTTATTTTGTTCGGAATTGTTGTTGGGAAAAAGCATACTACCGTTACGTACTATGTTTGATGTCGTTTCTCTGATCAGTGATGCTGCTGTTTTATTAAAAAAATTTTATACTTTGGTTTGATGCAGTGTTGCCGCTTTTATATTAGTATAGGCGTTTCCTCTCATATATATGAGATTTAAAATATCGCCTGTTGGCAACTTATGTTCTTAAATGCAGATGTACCTTCAGATTGCGTTGTTTTGCGGGCTTCATTTTCATGCAATATTTCAATGCAATTACATTCAGTCAACTGAATTCGAAGTGTTCAGTCGATTTGCCATCTACTCTCGCACTCCAAATTTAAAATTCTAAATGACATTGACGATAATAAATTTTGTATTGGACTCTTGTTGGACGAGGAAAAAGCTTTTGACAAGGTTTGGCATAAAGGACTCAAATGGAAACTTAACAATATATTCCCTCAACACATAGCACTTCTATTAACATCATATATCACAGGTAGATACTTCTTAGTTAAATACTCAGACGAATACTAAACCCTTAGAGAAATAAATTCGGGAGTTCCGCAGGGAGGTGTGCTAGGGCCTTTATTATATACCCTATACACAGCTGACATACCATATCCCACAATACTCCTAAGTGCTCATAAAAACATAAATACTGCCATATCCATGTTGCAAGTAGACTTTAATAAAACACTTGACTGGCTTAGAAAGTGGCATATTAAAATAAACAAAAACAAAACAGTACAAGTTATATACACTACTAACACTAGATTCACACCAGAGATTATTAACGAGAAATGGCAACCAATCAAAGCCAACGATATTCAGCTGGAATTTGTGCGTATAGATCCGTTCGTGCGCACCTACCTGAAACAAACGAGTGGGGGTAGCTACGAAGCCAGATTCAAGATACCCGATGTGTACGGCGTTTACCAGTTTAAGGTTAACTACGATCGAATCGGCTACACGCATCTGTACAGCACCATACAGGTCTCTGTACGCCCGTTGGAGCATACACAATATGAACGATTCATACCGAGCGCGTTCCCTTACTACACGAGCGCCTTCTCTATGATGATCGGAGTATTTGTTTTCTCCTTCATATTTCTACATTTCAAGGACGAGGCGTCGCATGCAGGCAGCGTCAAGTCAAAGTCTCTGGCTGATGAAAAGAAGTCCCAGTAATTGAGTAGGATTTTCGGCCCTCTTAATGAGATCAACAATTCTGATTGTTTCCGATATTTATGCTCTAATTACGAACACTTCTTACCACAATAAAAGAACCATTCAAAAAGAAGTCAAGTACTTAGGTTTATATATTGACGTGTAAACTAAACTGGAAACACCATATACAAAAAAACCGTGACCAAATTAAAATGAAAGTAAGACAACTGCACTGGCTGCTTAAACCAAATTCAAACATTTCATTTGAAAACAAGCTCCTAATGTATAAGACAATTATTAAACCAATTTGGATATATGGAGCCGAAATATGGGGAGTTGCCAAAAAATCAAATATAAAGTTAATCCAGAGGCAACAATCAAGAATTATTCGCACCATCACAAAAGCCTAATGGTATATCACCAACACGGACCTTCATCGAGACCTACGAATTGCGACAGAAGATGAGGAAATAATCAATTTAAACAGAAAATACCAAACCAAACCCTCCGAGCATTCGAACGATGGTGTGAATACATTACCAGTAGAAGAACTAATTCGGAATCGAAGGCTATAAAGGGTGAAACCTGTCGACCTCACATAACACATATTACTACATTACATTACTTACTCATTCTTAATTGGTGTTATCTTTAATTGTTTATTTATTGTTAAAATACATGTATTGTTAAAATCCAGTCGCAACACTACTTTACAAACTGATTGTAAAATTAAAATTCACCCACTTGTCCTAAATATTAAACTGTACAATAGTCGATTTATTTTTAGACAATGTCTATAATAAAAATTAAAAAAAAAATATATGTATACCTCTGGGCTTATTTCAAAAAGCAAGTTGGTAACTTCCTCTAAATAATTAGACCGCAAAGTAGGCAATTGTCATCTGAATCCCATCCTCGTTATACGAGCCCAAAATTCTAAAAAGGCATTTTTAAGCACATTTGCATTCACAACATTTCAAGCATTTGAAACTAGAAATGCAAATTTCAAGGAAAGATGGTCTATTTTTGGCAGCATCGGTAAAGTTCTCTGTTGAAGTGGACAACAGAAATAATAAAAGACGTTTTCGATAGTTTATTTTCATGATTCGTATTGCATTCTAATCCATTGGATGCAAAAGTGCTGTTTGGAGGCAAAAACATAACACAAATGTCTTTTGCGGAAGTTATTAATGAAACCGAATGACAAGTTTATTTCAAAGTAGAAAGTATATGCTTTCTCTTAAAGCACTTCGGATGAAATTGGTACATTGTGTTGTGTTGTTATGTTTCTTCACAATCCAGTGCGCATCGTTTTTCGTTTACCAAGACCATTTTCAGTTTTGGAAACATATCTGAATAAAACAAAACATTTTAATGACTTAGTGTAAAACTTTATTGCAGACTAACCATTCTATCTTGAACTCATTTGACTTAATGTCGGAAATTGTTGATTTTTCTACATTATATTCCCTAGCCAATTGTCTTATTGAATATCCTTCTTTAGTTTCTTTAAAATATCACTTTTTTTTATCAGTTGTATGTAGTTTTGGTGCCATTTTTTAAATAAATAACGCGCATACTAAAGGGCTACATATACACACACACACTGTCGAAAAACTTTCCATCGCTTCATATTTTCTGTTAATACCAAAAGTAACGCCAACTACCGTTATATGCGTGATAAGCACAAAATCAAGAACAAATTTTAAAAGATATGTTCTGAATTTATCCTTTATTCTGTTCATACCGAAAGTAATAAGGAAATTCCTTTTGCTATAACCTCAGTTAAAAATAAATTACAAATAAGAACGGGTAAAATTAAGCGCCATTCGGTTCGCCGCGATGCGGCAAATGCATTAAAAATGGTAAAAATTCGGAATCTTTGCGACGTTTACAGTGTTAGCAATTCTAACAGAGGTGACTCAAATCTATCTGCGGCGGGTTCCTAATAATAACTCATGGCTACATGACAACTGTACATCAACTACAACAACAACAACAACGTCAAATGTCTCCAAGTATATAGTGACGCATTCAAGCGCCTTACCTGAAATGTGCTCGTTCGTTGATTTGCCGATTCAATTTTTGACTGGCTCTGCCCCGGTGTCAGCTGTTTCTTTTAGCACGGTTCCGATTTGTACCACAACTGCGACTCCTTGTGCACAGGTGTGCTGGCAGACGGCTGCCTCAAAAAGACCACCCGATCCACTTTCCCGTTATGGTAAGTTAAAGAAGGGGAAAAAGGGGTCAGGCCGAACCGTGGAATCTTCCATATCTCTGGAAAGTCCTGGCAAATCATCAAATCGCTTTGCTCTGCTATTTGACGCTGGGAATGAGGATGAGGCCACTGAAACACATACCGAAGCCGACGTCCTTGACGCTGATGCTTTGCTTGAGGGAATTGATACTGAAACCACTCGAAGGACTAGAAAACCACTCCCTATCAACATTGATAATGTGAGCAATGCTCACCTTTTGGAACAGGAGCTGGCTCTGGTCTCCGGATCAAACAGTTTCTCGCTTAAAGTTATGAGAAATGATACTGTAAGGGTTTATACTCAGGATTCTGAATCGTATCGTATTCTGGTTCGTTACCTAAAAGAGCGTAACATTAAACACTACACATACCAGCTAAGGAGAATAAAGCTTTCAGGGTAGTTGTTCGCAACCTGGCCAGTACCACCCCCACACTATTATCAAGGAAGCCTTTTATAACAAAGGCCACAATGTCACCGGTGTGTTTAATCTCAACCCCCGCAAGTTAATCACTAACGTTAATGGAGACACTGAAAAGATGGTACCAAACAACTTCTTCTTCATCAACCTTGCCAAAGCGCCTAACAATAAGGAGGCTCTGAAAATTCAGCTTATAGGCAGGCAACGTGTCCTGGTGGAAATTCCAAAAAAGAACCTGACTGTCATTCAGTGCTATAGATGCTTTGGATTTGGGCACACCAAAAATTACTGTCTGCGACAGTTGATTTGTGGAAAATGTGGGCAAAACCATATCACCACCCAATGTTTGGCTGTGGAGGACCTTTGCTGCATAAATTGCGGTGAGAAACATGCTGCTTGGAGTAAGGACTGACGAGTTTTCAAAAAGAAATTAAACAGCCTAAAACCCAATATATCAATTCCGGCGCGTGGCAGCAACAGGGAAGATTCTATGAGAAGAGTGAGTTACGTCCCGGCGGTAATGGTCGAGGGAGACACCTCATATGCAGACACACTACGTGCTGGTTTGCATATAACTAATCCCCCGAAGAGATCTTGCAATGTTAACAACATAGCTGTTCATCTACAGCAATCGCCATAGACCCCTGGCAGCATTAGCAGCTAAAGTTTACACAGTTACATTGATGTTTAATGAACTGAAGGAGAGTAATCAGTTCCCCAAACAATTATGCCCAAATTTCTTGAATGCCCGTAAATGATGCCCCGTCCACTCAGCCTTGGATTGTGGAATGCTCATGGAATTTCTGGGCATGTTGAGTAGCTTAAGAATTTCCTTACCGCCCATAACATTGATGTGTTGCTAATCACTGAGACATGGCTGCAAACTAAAGTCCAGATCTTTATACCTGGCTACAACATTCACAAGGCAGACCATCCCAGTAACAGGACTAGAGGAGGAGCGGCTGTGCTTATTAAGCAAGAAATCTGCTATTCTTTACAAGAGCCAGTGATAATAGCGAAATTACAGATGGCCACCATCCAGATTTCAACCAGTAGGGGCGAGTTAATAGTCTCTGCATTATATCTACCTCCGCATCTTAATTGGTCATCTGTAGACTTCGAAGATCTTTTAAACAATCTAGGAAGAATGTTTCTCATAGGTGGAGACTTTAATGCCAAAAGCAGATTATGGGGTAACTTTAGAGCGGTTACAAGGGGTAGCTGCTTACAGGAAGTTGTGCAAAACTCAACAGCTCAAATCCTGGCAACTGGTCAAGGGACCCATTTCCCCTACGGCCAAAGATACACACCCAGCGCTATTGATTTCTTCATTTATAATGGGCTGCGTTCGGACAAGTTATCTATCAGAACTGAGTATCAACTCTCCTCTGATCATCTCCCCCTTGTGGTTGATTTTGATTCCACTCCGAAGATCAAAACAATAAAAGGACGACTGCTGCCACTTGGAACTGACTTAGCTGCATTTCGCCGAGATCTGGATGAATCTCTAAATTTAAACTTGGAAATCCTGATGCCCGAAGACATTGAAGTTGCGCACTCGATCTTTCTAAATAAGGTGCACTCAGCTGTTCTCATTGCCGCCCCCTTAAATCCACCACATAGCTCAAGAGTGCGTTCTGAACTTCCCCCAGCTATTGAAGCACTGCTGCTTATTAAGAGGAGACTTTGGAGACAGTTTTGTCGCACCCGCGACCGTATTGTGGACAGAGTTTTTCGTAGAGTGTCGAATAGAATCAAAAAGCTGCTGACGCTGCATAAACAGGAAGAAACTGACAGGTTTTTCTCAAATGTCTCCCCCGACGACCCCACAAAACACTCCTTGTGGAAGCTGGCGAGAAGGTATAAACAACCCCAAAATTTCCAATGAAGAAGGCTGACGGATCCTGGGCTAGATCTTTAAGCGAGCGAGCCAAGGCTTTCGCCAAGGAATTGGAAGCTCGATTTCAGCCATTTGATACCAGCTCAGAACTCAGCGTTCGCCAGATCCATATGAGACTTGAAAGCGCCGGCCAATTATGCCTCCCGGTTGCTCCCATTACAGCCGAGGAAGTCTCACCACATATTAAAGGGTTGAACACTAAAAAGGCTCCAGGTGAAGATAGACTGCACAACTTTACACTTAAGGCAATGCCGTTAAGAGCTGTGATATTTCTAGTCCTCATTTTGAACTCAGTGCTGAGATTGGGATATGTGCCGAAACAGTGGAAGAAGGCGAGAATTTGCATGATTCATAAGGCCGGCAAGAGCCCTTATACCTTAGATTCCTACAGGCCAATTAGCCTGCTACCCACTGTAGCAAAATTGTTTGAACGCTGTTTGCTGGCACGGATCCTAGACTTAAAAAAGGTAAAGCAAATAGTTCCTTCCTTTCAATTTGGCTTTCGTAAGTCTCACGGAACTCCAGAGCAGCTGAATATTGTGGTTAACTTTATTCTCGAAGCATTTGAGGCTAAGGAGTACGTGGTGGCAGTGTATCTTAATATAAAGCAGGCTTTCGACCGAGTTTGGCACGACGGGCTGCTCAGTAAGCTCAAGAATCTCTTTCCGCCTCAACTAAGGTTAATCGTGCACAGCTACCTTGAGAATAGGACCTTCTCAGTGGTATTGGATGGTGTGGAATCTAGCATCAAGGCGATTTGCGCAGGTGTCCGCCAGGTTAGCGTTTTGGGGGCTACACTCTATACCCTGTTCACGCACGACATGCCCACTGGGTCAGAAATACCACTGAATCCTCTGGATCTGATCATTGCTACGTTTGCAGACGATACGGCCATCCTCGTCAGAAACAAGTGCATTTACGAAGCCACGGACTCACAGCAGCAACACCTGCATATTTTTGAAAACTGGACACGACGTTGGAACATTTGAATTAACAAAAACAAATGTGCCAATGTGACGTACGCCTTACGGCCGGATTTCTGTCCGGGAGTTTTCATTGGAAACCAGCTGCTGGAACACCATTCAGGTTACAAATACATGGGTGTTTATTTGGATAGGCGGCTAACTTTCAAGACGCATATTTCAAGTATCACGAAATCCTTAAGACAGAGGATTGGTAAATTGCATTGGCTTTTATAAAGCAGGAATAAATTGTCCTTGGGAAATAAGGTGAACATTTACAAAACCATAATTGCTCCTGCTTGGCGATACGGTTTGCTGGTGTATGGCATAGCAGCGAGGTCAAACATCACGAAGGTGAGAGTACTGCAGGCTAAGACATTGCGAATGCTTACTGGTGCCCCTTGGTTCATGCGAACGGCGGACCTTGAAAACGACTTAAAAATACCGAAAATTGGCGATGTGATAAATCGTCAGGCCAAAAAATATATAGAGAGGTTAAAAAATTATCCAAATAAACTAGCAAGGCGCCTTCTAAAACGACGCAGAATTGGAGGAGTTAGGGTAGCGAGACGGCTGAGAAGATCGCACACTGCCACCTCCACAACAGATCCTTTTAATATTATATCTACACTTTACTATATCCCCACTTATTATTTAAGTTGTTTTGTTAATTTTTGTATATACAGTTTAATTGAAGTTGTTCTAATAATAACAGAAAAATTAAATATAAAGGAAATAAATAATTAAAAATAAAAAAAACGTAATGTAATTATTTATTAATTTTTTTTTTTTTTTATTGTAGCTTAGAATTAATCCTAAATTACAATCGCAAGTGCACTGTCAAGTCGACTAGTCGTCTCCTTTCGCTTTCCGAATTTAACAACACAAAAAACTAAATCAAGAGACAAGATAATCAATTGTTCTTATCTCAAAATGCCTGTTGAACGCAGTCCCCCGACTGCGGGCAGATCGCAAAAACAAAATCATCCATCAAGGAACAGCATGAGCGTACCCCACGCTCAAACAGCTGTCCGCATAAGTAACAACAACGAATACCTTGGCACATCAACAAGCGGTTCAAACAACAGCATCAACATCAGTGGCTCACACCAAGCCTCACTTCCCGTTAATTTCGAGAGAGCGCGTTCTTGCTCTCCCGCAATACATCAAACAGCTACACACTCACAAAGAGAAAACAATAACGGATCATCAATCCAAACAAACGCAGCCTCTCGCTCTACCACTCAACTAACTGTCAGCTGTTTCATGGCAGCAGGTAATCTGCCGTGGAGTGCACAATGCGCTTCACCAACGACGCCACTCTCCTCGTTCCAACCAACAACAACAACAACCACCACAACGCAGACATCAGCTGCTATCTCACTAATTACAAGAACCACCACGTCATCTTTCTCAGCTACAATGCCAATTTGCTCCCTCTCTTCGGCAACAACATTGATCAGAGAAAAGTCATCAAACACGCAAGTACACACTTCAACCAATCAAAACCCACAAGAGTCAAAAATAAAACGCAACCGTAGTAAGCTCTCTCCCAACAACACTTCCGAACAAAATAGCAATAGTAAAAAAAGTAGGAAAAAAACTCAAACACAAACGACAACACAAACAACACTGCAAAAGTACTGGCTAAGCGCGCCTAACACTAATAACAGGTTCGAACTCCTCTCACCAGACGAAACGGTTGAAGACGGCAGTGGTACAGAAGCAAATTCTAATGCACCAAATCAACCTCGACCACCTACTAAAATTCACAAGCCATCACCAATATACGTACAGGACGTAGAACAAATTAACGTACTAAACAAAGCTCTGAAAACCATAATACAACAAAACTACATTTTAAAAACACTTAAAAACAACGAAGTATGCGTACAGACAAATGACTCGTCGAACTACTCGGCGGTGGTTAATATGCTCAGGGAAAACAAAACTAAATACTACACCTTTAAGCCGAAAGAGGAGCGGGGATTCAAAACAGTACTTAGGAATATGCAGTACGTCACTGACCTTGACGAACTTAAGAACGAGCTATCGGAACTAGGCCACGACGTTATTAATATACACAACGTACAACAAAAACTGACAAAGAAACCACTGCCGCTATTTTTCATTGAACTAAAAGCCAAAGCAAATAATAGAGAAATCTTTAATATTACAACACTCCTATGTACCAAAGTCATATTTGAGCCACCACACCACAAACGCACGGTAGCTCAGTGCTCAAACTGCCAAAAATATGGTCATACACGAAATTTCTGCACCAAAGACCCGATCTGCGTGAAATGCGCTGGCAAGCACAAGACTATTGACTGCAAACTAATAAGTGCAGATCAAATTAAATGCGCTCTTTGTGGCGGCTCACACACAGCTAACTATAAGGGATGTGACGTATACAAACATCTAAAAATTAAAAGATTTCCCTCACTAAAAGAGAAAGACGATAAAAAAGATGACCAACAGGTAGTAGAACAGACATCAAACAAAGTCAAAATTTGAATAACGTACGCCCAAGCAACAGCCAGTAACCGTAGAAACCCCACAAATCAGTTACAACCTCAACAAAAAGATGAGGAACACAACTAAAACGAAAGCAACAAAAACGAATCCAACAAAAACGAGACTAGTGAAAACACAGAAAAAAGACTGAATTTTCAAAAGATTTAGCGGAAATAAAAGATATAATAAAACAACTAGCGCAACAAATGAGTAAAATGATGAACATCATGGCAGTACTATTGGCAAATCTCGACAACAAGAATGGACACTAAAATAAAGATTTTAACTTGGAATTCAAACGGATTAAAAAATCACCTGAATGAATTACATCTTTTCCTACACAACAACTACACTGACATTGCTTTGATATCGGAAACACACTATACAAGTAGCCAGCATATGAACATAAGTAGATACAAGATGTACCACAGAAGCCATCCCGACGGTACAGGACACGGTGGGACTGCTATCATTATTAAACAAAACATTAAACATAACGTACTGCTTCCATTCCAAGTAACCTATATCCAGTCGATAAGTATACAAATCTTCGACTCATCCGGGCCACTTAGAATAACAGCCGTGTACAGCCCACCAAAGCGCAATATCTCACAGTCGCTATACCTTGACTTCTTAAAAACTCTCGGACAACGCTTTATAGCTGCAGGCGACTACAATGCGAAGCATACAGACTGGGGTTCCAGAATATCAAACGAGAAAGGTAAATACCTACAGGGTGCACTGTTGTTAGGAAAAGCTAAACATCTTAGTACCGGTGAACCCACGTATTGGACAAGAGACAAAAATAAAAAGCTAGATTTCATTGACTTTTATATACTCAAAGACATAGACTTAAATAAATGTTTCATAATATCAAGGATGGAACTATCGTCAGACCATACACCTATACTACTGGAACTTAATTCAATTAAAGTGAACACAACCAATTCTAAACTACTGCACAACAACAAAACTGACTGGGATACCTATCGCGACTACATTAATACAAACTTAAACACAGATCCACTGAGATCACCCGACAACGTAGAATCAGCTATAGTCCACCTAAACGATACCATAGAGAAGGCAGTATTGCAAGCAACTCCGGACAAGATAATACACCATGTAAAGCGATACACACACCCCAAGCTTTGCAAATTGATATGTACAAAATGAAAACTGAAAAAAGCATGGACCATTTGCAGATCCCCCGATGCGAAAAATAAATATAAAAAGGCAACTAAAGAAATTAAAAAATATCTCCAAAATCAGAAAAATTATGAAATCACGAAGTATTTACAGAGGCTAACTCCGACAAGCTTTACCTACTACTCCCTGTGGAAAGCTACAAAAAAACTGACAAATAAAGCAAAACACCAGGCACCTATGAAAATGGACAATGGATCATGGGCAGTAACGAACCTAGACAAGGCGACAGTTCTAGCGAATTATTATGAAAAAATATTTGCTGATGAAACACTCAACGAAGATGACTGTCATATAAACTCGACTGTCACTCCCCAGCCAACGCCTAAAAAAAACATGCAAACACAAAATTGACGGAAAACTTTTAAGAGAGCTATCACTTCTAGCAGTGGTACACATACGTAATATTTCCATGCCGATAATTAGATTAAATTACTTTCCTAAAGTATCGAAAGTGGCTGAAGTCATTGCAATTCCTAAACCTGGTAAAGACGTATATAATCCAACATCATGTAGACCAATTAGCTTACTTCCAGTGCTGTCAAGAATATTCGAGAAGCTCCTGTGCCAGCAACTGTTACCTATTATAGAACGCAAACATATAATACCTGACCACCAATTTGGCTTTCGACGAAAACACTCGACCATACAAAAAATCCATCGTGTGACTCATAAAATTTTAAACGATCTTGACAACAAAAAGTTCTGTATAGGAGTTTTTCTAGATGTAGATAAGGCATTCGACAAAGTTTGGCACAAAGGACTAATCAGAAAATTGCGCAATATATTCCCGCATAACGTACTACAGATATTACTACACTATATCACAGAAAGACATTTTTTCGTTAAGTACTCAGATGAATATTCCACATTAAGAAAAATCAAAACAGGCGTACCACAAGGAAGTGTACTAGGACCGTTATTATACACTATCTTTACAGCGGACATACCATCACCAAATGACGACGCTTCAATGATAGCCACATTTGCTGATGACACTATAATACTTAGCGCACATAGACAAGTAAACACAAACACATCCAAACTGCAACAGTATCTGGATATTACCCTAAGGTGGTTTGAAAAGTGGCAAATAAAAGTAAATAATACCAAAACAGTACATGTTATATATACAACTAAAACTAAATTCACACCACCTCGTATAACGATTGACGGAGCTGACGTAAAAATTGAAAATGTAGTCAAATACCTAGGATTATATATTGACAACACACTCAACTGGAAATACCATATACTTAAAAAACGGGATCAAATCAAGCTGAGGATTAGTCAATTATATTGGCTGCTCAAATCAAAGTTAACATTAGAAAACAAAATACTGATCTACAAAGCCATTATAAGACCAATCTGGACTTACGGAGCACAAATCTGGGGAACGGGTGGTATATAACTAACAATGATCTGCATCGTGATCTTAATATTCCAACAGTAACAGAGGAGATTACAAAAATAAATCGTATCTACCAGACCAAGCTTACCCAACACCCAAATGTTGGTGTCAACCTACTACCAATACAGGAATTACAATGCAGACGCAGGTTACAGAGGACAAGGCCAGTGGATCTGGTTGAATAAGTTCGAAACTATATATATATATATCTCAATACCACTTTTTTTTTCTTTGTTTTTGTTTAATGTGTTTATTTTTGTATTTTATATTTTTATTACATTTATGTTTGCTTTACTATATTTTGCTCTATAATTGTAATAATTTAATTGAAATGTATATTATTTTTGTTACTATTTTGATTTTTTCCCCTACATCCTTACAAAAATAAAAAACTTTTGTGATCTGCTCACATAAATTAGTTACAATCCTGAAATAACTTTTAAACCATGTACTAATAGTCTTAATAAAAAATAAAGACATATGTACACGACATATGGGAAATATAAAAAAAAAATAAAAAAAAAATTAAATTACAATACTTTTATAGCCAGAGCAACGGAGGCCTTCAGGCTGACGTAATGTAATGTAAAATATGGTTATATGAAAGAAGATTAAACTAAAAAAAAAGTGTCCGAATTATCGAATACAAAAATTATTGACCTGTCCGGATTTTTGAAGTTACAATGTTAGTGTTCGGAATACTGGGGTGTCCGGATTACCGAGTGTCCGTATTTTCGAAGTTGTACTGTATATTTTGGTACTCATAGAGAAATTCGTTTCAAACGAAGTACCACAATTCCTAAACGATATGTACATACTACATAAGGAACATATGGCTTTCTTTCCTATTCATGTAATATTTTTCTTTGTGAGTCACCCACAATATCTTTCGATGTCAAGGTCAACTGTTTATAGTCTTTCAAAGTCTTCAAAAAGAGTAAGTCTAGCTTCGCGCCGCAAGTATTTTAAAAGAGTTTTGCCATCCATCGGGGATGGTTCATTCCAGGAGCTCATATTTCATAATTCATAATACATTTACAGTAGCATCACAAAAATCCTTTTTGTTTGCATGTTTCGATAGTATTAGAATTGATGTTTCTCCAGTCGTCTTTTAACTAAGTAACCTGGGGGAACTACAATTCAATACAAGTAAGAATCGGTTGGCCTTCTTCTTTCGAACATCTTACATGTAGGCCTTGTAACAACTTCGCATCCCAATGTACTACGTCAGGCACGTTATACCGATCAGATTTTATGGATCCCAGTCTATCCTTTCTCATTTAGGTTCAAATCTCTTGAATAGGCTATTCATTGAGTGGGTAGTCGTCGCACTGAGATATATTGCTTTTAATGAAGCCTGAAGCATATGAACAGAATTCCTTATGCTTAATTGACATCTATCTAATGGGCCAAATATACGCTTCAAACGTTTGAACAAATATCGTTGTTGTTGTCATTTTATGCGTAGCCCACATACTCAACAAACTGCTTTTGTCAAATTTCAATATTTAGTTCTATTTGAACGAAAACGGAGAATATGGTGCAAAGAATGGTACAAAAAAAACAATTCTAGGTAAGACTGTTCTTTTAAATGAATTAGAATAAACTCACAACATATTTAGCGTTCCTCTTCCATTTTTTTTGACACAATACAAATTTTATCAGCACCAATTATCCGCACACGTCCGTTCACAGCAACAAATTTGACGAGAATGAGAAAAAGGCGCAACAGACTCTTGAAACTGTTTGACCATTTGACAGAATATTAAAAAAAAATTATTTTTATCAAACATTTGTTCAAACGCAAAAACAGCCCCCGCTACGGAAACCGACACAGTACCTCGGATAAGGACTGATAACACGTTGACGACCTTTGGCTATAGTACCCGGACTAAGATTAATTTCTGGAATGTGAAGACGTTCCTTGATTATCAGAATGAAGGACCTCAGAATGTCAGATTCCTTTAATTAGAGCATGAGTTTATGCGATATAAACTGGACATATTGGGAGTAAGCGAAATAAGATGGTTAGATGCGAGTGAGTACCAATCCCTAATGCATAACACTGTATTACTCTACTCCGGAAGACCAACGGGAAGCCCCCGTCGATATGGAATTGGACTGCTGTTAACACCTACAGCACGCAGAGCCCTAATCTCCTGGCAGCCGCACCATGATAGGATTGTACAAGTCAGATTCCCTACGAGAGTACGTCGCGTCACCATTATACAGTGCTACGCCCCCAAGGAGGGTTCATTCGATGAAGAAAAGAAGACCTTCTACAATCAGTTGGGAGTTGTTTATAGTGCAACACCCAACGGCGACATTATCATTGTGATGGGGGACCTTAATAGGCAGCTACAACGAAGGGCTCGAGCATATTATGGGACGGCACGGATTAGCAAACCGAAATGATAACGGCGAAAGATTTATTGACTTTTGCAACGCAAACTCTCTTGTTATAGGTGGCACCATGTTTGAACACAAGGCCGGCTATAAAATCAGTTGGGTGTCAACTGACAGGCAAGCAACCTCCAACCAAATCGACCATTTGACCATCAGTCGTCGTTTTAAAAATAGTCTGCTAGACGACAGACGAGGACCAGACATCGGGTTGGTACGAGATCATCATCTTATGATAGCTATTGTACAATTACGGAATGCTGCCGTTCGAAGATCTAACGACATAAGAATACCTAGGTTCCATATAAACCGACTGAGAGTTCCCACAGTACGCCAAGAACTGAGTGGAGTGGAAACAATCAGCAGATTATTGCCCGCCACCATCCAAGACCATTGGTGTGCTATGAAAGCTGTTTTCGCATCAGGTGCTGAGAGGATTGTCGGTCAATCGCAGGGAAGCCATAGGGCGTCGCTTTCCGAAGATACCTGGAAATGGATCAACGAATGAAAACAGATAAGAACTCGAATTGCAGCAGCTCCAGCAGCAAGGAGGATCGAGATAGAGTCCCTGTATCTCATGAAGATGAGAGAAGTGCAGCGTAGCGTGAGACGTGACAAACGCAATCACATCAATTCGCTGGCCACTCAAGCAGAAGAAGCAGCAGCGAGGTGCGACAACAAAACCGTTTATAGAATCACCAAAGAGCTTAAAGGTGGCCGAAGCTTTACCCAATACTCAGTGAAAGGCTTAGACGGCTCGTTGCTAATATCGGATGAGGATCAACTGAAGAGATGGAAGGAGCATTTTGCTTCGGTTCTTAACCGAGTATTCGCCAGCAATATGCACCCAAGTCAGACTGAAGCGTCCGTAGAAAAAAATTCCGAATTCGTACCACAACCCCCGTAAGGAAGATATTATTACCACTATCAAAACACTGAAAACCAATAAGGCGGTAGGACTTGACGGCATACCTGCGGAGCTGTTTCGACCGGCGCCAACGGCAACAGCCGAGCTACTGTTCCCACTTGTCGGAAGAACATGGGAAGTCGAAAGTTTTCCGGACGAGTGGAAGAAGGGAATGATCGTCAAGCTCCCTAAAAAAGGAAATCTAATGCAGTGCGAAAACTGGAGAGGTATCTGCGTGTGGCCAAAATAATAGCTAAAATAATCCTAGAGCGAATTAAAGAACACCTCGAAGACACACTCGACGCAGAACAAGCAGGTTTCGTCTCTGGATCCTCCTGTGTCAACCACATCAATACCTTGCGGATCGTCATTGAGCAGTGTATTGAAAATCGATCACCACTTCACCTGCTGTTCATCGATTTTGAAAAGGTGTTTGACAGTGTCAACCGGGAATCTATCTGGCGTGCCTTGCGTAGGAGAGGCATTCCTGATAAATTAATAGCAATTAGAAAGGCTACATATGATGATTCCACATGTCACCTCTTACACAGAGGAAGGCTGTCTGAGGAATTCGAAGTCCAAAGTGGGGTTCGGCAAGGCTGCATACTTCCACCAATACTGTTTCTATTGCTGATTAATGATGTGCTGAATGAGGCCTTATCAACAGGAAATGGAGGAATTCGATGGACTCTTACATCTGAACTTAAACACCTTGACTACGCCGGCGATATATGCCTTCTATCTCACAGAATAATGGACCTTCACCAAATGACAGTAAATGTGGAGAGGGAAGCAGGCGTTGTTGGGATGAAAATTAATTCGGCAAAAACAGAAAAGATCAGCCTAAGACTCTTGTATTATATTGCTGGACAGACGGTTGAGAAAGTAGAGAGTTTCCAATACCTTGGGAGTATTGCCTCAACCGATGGTGGAACCGTACTGAATATAGGCAACCGCATAGGTAAAGGAAAATCTTCATTTAGGATGCTATCCACAGTTTGGCGAAGTAATGCAGTTAGCTTAAACACAAAGCTACTACTGTTTCGTTCCAACGTTGAATCCTTGCTACTATATGGATGTTGTACCTGGAGAGAAAGGTGCAAACGTTTGTCAATAGGTGCCTACGCTACATCTTAAGGATATTCTAGCCAAGCCGTATCTCTAACGAACAGCTTTATCAGAGAACGGACCATGAACCAATCAAAAACGAAGATGACTACAGTAGCAGTAATGTAAGCGAATTGTAATAATTTTGATTTAATAAATGATAATAGATGAAAGAGAAAAATAGGGAAATAAGAGAATTTCGCAACAATAAAATGATTTTAAAAAATTTTTTAAAAAATCTCTCAAAAAAAATTCTCAAAAAATTACTCAAAAATAAAATTTGTCAAGAAAATTCTCAAAAGGAACAAATAGCGGCAGGCCTATTTTAGGAAGGCAGGCCACAATTTGTCCTCTAGCGCAACTTAATCTTTTTCATCCTTTACTTCCAGTCAAAAGAACGAATTAGTCGATCTTATAACCGAAACGGTCTCATCCTTACTAAACCCTACTCAACAGGAAGAAATAGAACGACCGATAGATTTTAACCAAGGCTTAGCAGATTCGGAAAGGGTCGCACATGTATTAAAATGCCTAAGAGACTTCTCGAGAAAGCCCGGAGAATTCAGCTCATGGCGAAAATCCGTATACAGAATATTGTTAATGTATGGGAATATTGCCGGTACCCCTAAATACTTTGAAATCCTGCATACAGCACAAGATCGTCGGTGCAGCCGACGCAGCAGTAGAGGCCTATCGAATTCCACTCAGTTGGGGCAAGATAAAAAAATATCTTATGCTATACTACTCAGACAAGAGAGATGTACTAGAATATCAAATGACAACTCTTGCGCAACGTGGTAGTAGTATCGAAGAATTCTACCAACAGGTTTATCAATATATTATCCTAATTTGGACAAACTTGATAGCCTGGAACTAGGAGAAGAAGCTTTGATGGCTATGACTACCACATACAGGGAGAAAGCTCAGATACGTCATAACCAACCAGTTTACCTTAAGCTCTTCACATGTGCTTTAAATTGGGTAATATGAACTACAGAACCAACCACGCTAACAATGCTGTCGGAGATCCACTCCACGAACCACATAACCATTCCTCACAACAACATTATACTCATCGTTCACAGCACCGACCATTTTATCCAGAGCTCACCAAGTTCATTCACAAACAGTTACGCTTCAAAATTAAAAATGGTAATTAGCTCAAATTTTTGTTTGACACAGGATCGACGAACCAAAATATATTCGCAACCTCATACCTAACAAATCCTTCTTCACAAACTCAGTTGGCGGTCAAGTCCAAATCACACATCATGCAAACATAGAAATCTTCAATAAAGGAATAGGAAAATTAGAATTCTATATTTTACCTAGCCTAACAACGCTCGACGTCAGAATAGGCAATGACACACTGAAAGAACTCAATTCAATTATTTTTACCCAGGAAAATTATTTCACTCTTCTCAATAAATACAGATTCCCCATAGAACAGCTTACTATTAATTCTATAACTCATACTTTATTCAGGTTAACCCATGTCGGTTCAGAAGAAATACAGAAACTAGAACTAAACTTCTCCATTCCTGCCCAAAAACTATTCTCTGAACCTCACAAGAAACTCACTTTTGTCACAAATGTCAAAGCAGAAATAAGAACAAAAAACACAAAACCAATTTACTCCACAATGTATCCACATCCAATGCCAAAAGATTATTTTTGACACGCTTGAAAAAGCAATTCTAAAGGTGCAATTCGATAAATGCGCATTCCTCAAAGATGAGACAGAGTTCCTTGGTATTATAGTAGGTCAGCATGGCATTCGCACAACCCCAAAGAAGGTAGAAGCCATAACTCATTTTGCACGTCCTAAAACTGTTCATGATTTACGTTCCTTTTTAGGAATGACAGGAGATTATCGCAAATTCATAAAAGCGTATGCGCAAATCGCTAAACCTCTCACAGAAATACTCAGAGGAGAATTGGGCCGAATCGCAAAAAAACTTGTTTTAAAAGATACAGTTAAATTTAACAGAGCAACAGTTACAAGCTTTCAAACAATGAAATAATTGTTTAGTATCAGATGAAGTTATACTTCATTACCCCGACTTCGAAAAACCTTTCGATCTCACTACAGACGCTTCTGAATACGTTTTAGGAGCCATATTCCTTTCAAGGACGTTAAGTAGATCAGAAGCAGCATTTGCAGCTAATGAAAAGAAAATGCTTGCGATAATTTGGGCTTTACAGACCCTCAAATGTTTCCTGTACGGATCGAAAAATAATAGGTAATATAGGCGTTAATAGGTACTTCCATGGAAAAACACTAAAAACTCTTTTAAAAATACACCTCAATCCAGCTTTAATCAACGGCATAAAGACTACTGAATCAATAATGTTGAAGATACAAAAAATTTACCCCTCGCACTTCTCAAACTATAAAATCCGCTTCAAACAAAAAATACTAGAAGAGGTTACTAACACAGAAGACCAGGACAAAATTGTTATAGAAACCCATAACCGTGCCCAAAGAAATGAAAAAGAGAATAGACAGCAAATTCTAGAGAAATATTATTTTCCCCCTATGACCAAAAAAAGAAAAAAGGTTACCAAGCTATGCAAAGTATCCAAAGAAAACAAGTACGATCGCCATCCAAATTAATCGAAATTAGCTCCCACACCATTACCATAATATCCTGATCATACAATTCATATTGACATTTTTTCTACCGACAAACAAAAAATTTTAACTTCAATTGATAAATTCTCCAAACTAGCAGTCAAGGAAAATAGAAGGTAAAAGTATCTATAACATAAAGAAATCATTTCGAGAAATCATATTCTATTTTTACGTACCAAGAAACATAGTCTTCGACAACGAAAAAACATTTAATTCTCAACCAATAAAATTCATACTGGAAAGCGAATTCAATATTAACACATTCACTGCTCCCCCTATAAAAGTGAGGTTAATGGACAGATAGAACGATTTCACTCCACTTTGTCCGAAATTATGCGATGCCTGAAACATTATCCCAACAAGGATTTTGACGAATTAATATAATGGTCCGTTAACGAATATAATCATTCTAAAATCTACGAAAAATTTAAAGAAAAAGACTTGCAATATCATAATAAAAACAGACAAGAAAATATCAATTATGAAGCAGGAAACAAAATTTACGTAAAACAAAATAAAAGATTGGGAACCAAACTCTCAAAATATACAAGAATAGTCAGAGAAAATAGAAATTCTACTATCAAAACAGAACCAGAAAAAATAGTACAAAAAAGGCCGTATTAAAAATTAATCCAAATTCATTTTAGTATATTCAAAATCAATATCAAATTCAATATCAAAATTTAATTATCAAAGGGTCATTGAAAGAAAAATTATAGAAATAATATATAATATTACAAGTATCAGTAACGCCATAACGAAGGCTTTACTAAACAGTAAAGAGTACCAAATTTCACTCATTTTACAATATAAGTTTAAGACATTATTAAAGAAGAAATAGACAATATTAATAAAGCAATACATATAGCTAAAGCTAACATAGCCAACGTATTTTTATTATCAAATAAAGAAATTCACAAAATAAATAAAACACAAAAGGAAGAGAACTTCCCATTTAATTCCATACAAGAAGCTTATAATTTAGCTAATATTTAAATAGTAAGAATGATTTGTTAATTTACATTATCAATGTTCCAATAACAGGAAACGAAATTTGCAACTGTATTATAATAAAACCACTGATAATATTATTATAATACAATATAAATATATATTGAAACTAAAATATGGAAAAATACTTAAATGTAACGAGAAATACTATGGTTTAGAATAAAAATGTATGAAAATAAACGAAGTAAAAGGTGTAAGCAAAATCAGATAAAACAGTTAGAAGCAAAAATTGCATTCACAATTTATTAGAAACCAAGTCATACAATTTTATTATAACAAACACAGAACATGTAAAAAGTATCGAAGAATTAACAAATGGCTTAGTATTATTAAATAACTTTTTTGGAAATTTAACAGTAAATAATGACAAAAGAATCCTAAATAGTTGTTTCCTTATAAAAATGAATCTGTATTAATAAATAATCTCGAATCTCATCCCTCAGACTAATAGCCTATTTACACTGGGCTAGGATTCGAATCGCTGGTGATTCGGCGATGATTCGTATCACTTTCTACAACAACCACAAGGAATGGTGACGTCATTCAGGGGTTGTTGTTGTAGAATGCGATCCGAGTCTCTGCGAATCACTAAATGGATTCGATAACGATTCGAAACAGGGTTGCCGATTTCTGACAGTGTTGCAAAGTTTTTGGTCGGAAATCGCTATTCTCAACAGTCTTCTTCTTGTTTTTTGTTCGTCAAAACAACAAACAGCTGTTCATGGAACAAAACAAAGGTAATTAAACACTAAAATTTGAAATTTTTTTATAAAAATAAATCCAATTAAGTCCGAAAATACGTTTGTACACATTATAAATGATTCTAATATACATATTTTTTCCACAAATCGCCATTTTTCTTTATTTTTACTTCTCACAATTTGTCCACGTGCGTATAACCAAAACAATGGGCGCATTCAGTAGACGTGTTTAATGGCTTTTTTGAGCTTTTCGCTCATTGTGAATGCCTAATTCACAATTTCGACAAAAATTTCGTGATGACGATGGCTAAAAATTCATCACAAAAATACTTTGATAACCAAGGCATCACATTTCAGTCAGATGTTTTTCGTTTGTAAACAGAGTAATAAAGACAAAAAAATATAATTTGAGTGTTGTTATTAGTTGCTTGAAAAGTGAAATGTAATGATATTTATTTATTTAATTTTTGTTTATATGTATTTATGTTCTTAATATGTATTTAACAGATGAGTGGAATAGAGAATACGTGAATTATTGGCAAATTATTTAACAAAGAAATGAAAAAGGCTATTTGCGAAGTAGCTAAACGCCGTTATTTTACAAATCTAGCATCATTGCGTTCAGCAGAGACAAACCAGTTATCGATTATTAAGTAAGAGAAAATGATGGGTGATGATTTCTGCTGAAGGCGCCTATTGAACAGCTGACCATGATTAAAAATCGGCAGTATGAACAGCAAGTGATCAATTCAGTGATCCAGCCGCAGTGTAAATAGGTTATAAAACCCTTGCCTGCAATAATTCAAGACTCAAACTCTCTTTCGGAATTCGAAGAAGTGTTGTTGTTTCAATCTTTGAAAGAGCTCAACGTAAAAAATATTGAAAAAGTGAACTCACTGAATTTGTTGGTGAAATAAAGCTTGTTCGCACACTTTCGACTTTCAGCCCCTATTATATTGATAATAGTCAAAACCCTAAAAAGATGGAAAGGTAACTTCAGCCCTACAATAATCATGAATAATATAGAGCTTAAACAAGTGCCAGAAAAAAGTTTGTAAAGAACGAAAGTGTCTGTGAAGGGGCAATATCCAAAGATCAACCTCCTCAAAGTCTTATGCGCACCGCAAAAAAATTGCAAAACACAAAAGTCAACGACATACCAATTTTTAAAGCAATCGTGACGATTGGAATTTTGGAGGGAGGAGTTAAGTGTCTTTTCTACAAAGCCACCACTCCTATTACATTTATAACATTCTTTACCATTCCCATAATATTTAGCTGACGATATGTCTTCATTTATTCCGTTCCCAACGGTAACACTAAATCTTCCAAATTTCCAGTGCAACGTGAATGAAAACCCTACACGCGCCAATTCTTTGTCCAAGAGAGGTTGACAAGCTAGCTTTAAGAAATGAGTTCGTAGCAAACTCATGTATTGTGCAGAATTACTAAAAACGGAATAAAGAAATAATGTTTTTATTAAAAATAATAAATCATATTTTTAATTTACATGCTATTAAACAATGAATTTGGTATGCCATGTTTTTTGAACCCAAGCCAAATTTTTCCTGCCACAATCACGTATGTGTGCTCATAACGAAAAAATAAAAATTGCATCAAGGGAAAGCAGTTAAATCGCCAAATACACCCGTCGATATTACGACACATCACGCATTTGATCAAATGTGGCGGTGTATTTGTAAGTGTAGTTCAATTTAAGCAGACTGAGTACCTTGCTTTTTAAATATATTTTGGTCGTTTAGTCAGACTTCTACATAACACATGTTTAATTAAATTTGGATCTATTGTGGTTCGTTCTTGTGTAAGTTCATTCACTCATTTTCTGGGGTTTATCTTTTATAATATTCTGTGCATTTTTAGTTAAAAATGGAAGAGTATGCTCGCGAACCATGTCCTTATCGCATAATTGATGATTGTGGTGGTGCATTTGCTATGGGATGTATTGGTGGCGGGGTATTTCAGGCTATTAAGGGCTTTCGGAACGCACCATCTGGACTAAATAAGCGTATGGTAAGATATCGAGAATCAGCGTATAATTTTAAATTAATAAAAAAAAGTTAATGCACCAAAACAAAGTATTTAACATCTAGTTACCTATAATATCACCATGACCGCGGAACTTTAAATACATATGGATGTATGTACAGTCAGTGTCATCGAAAATCGTGCAACTTTCGGTTATTTGTATTGTCAATATTGAAATGTAACATTTTTTCTAAAATTTAAGTATAGAGTTTTATTCATCACTCTTTTCCACTCATTAACTTTAAAAAACAAAAACAAATGTAAATAAAATGAAGGAAGAATAGGCACTCAAAGGAGAACAGGTGCAAAATCGGGAAGTCAACGAAAATTAAAGTTTTATATATTCAAATAACTAAAGGTAGTTGTACTAACTTTAATACTTTGGATATCCCTTGTGTTCTAAGGCAGCTTGAAGAATTCGGGGTAGTGAATTACCTACATTTTGGCATGTTTGAATACTAATTTTGGACCATTCATCTTGCAGAACCGTTTTTAAATCGCTTTTGTTAGAAATAGGATGCTGGCGAATTTTACCTTCCAAGATAAAACACAAATTTTCTATCATATTTAAATCTGGTGATTGTGCAGGGATTTGGATCACTATCCAGCACATATATAAAGCCCAGGTGCGAGTATTCAGTGAATTGTGCTTGGGATCATTGTCCGCATAGAGCTTAAAAGTGGTCTTCATGCTCTTTTTTTAAGTAATTTGCACAACATGGCTTTTTAATAGCTTTATATATACAAACGAATCCATTCTTCCATCGGTAAATACTAAATCACCAAACCATGAGCTGATACACAACCCCAAACCATGACTTCAACCGGACCCTGTTTGATTGTCGGTCTTAGATTCAAAGCTTAGAGCTCACAATTAGGTTTACTACATATAATCACATCTGAACCAAATAAACTAAATTTAGATTCATCCGTAAAATGACATCGCTCCAGAAGTCAATTGATATGTTTTTGTGTATCCTTGCATAGGCCAATCGTTGTGAGAATGACTTTGGTAAGAAATCTTATCAGGTCTTTGTCGTCCATTGGGTCAGCGGATATAAAGAATGCTGATAGCACGGACGAGCAGCTTTGTCTGCGTTGCCAGTAATACCTTGGTGACTTGGCACCCAAAATAACAAAATTTTGTTTGTATTTTGTATGCATAAGTTACGGACATCTACTATAATTTTGTTCAGGCAGTATAATTTTTGTACCGCTGTGATGGCTGACAGACTGTCGGTGCAGAAAACGTACCGTCCTCTCTTGGTATGGGCAAAGGTGCAGGCTTTTAAAACGGCAGGCGCTTCGGCGGTGAACATAGAGCATTGTTCGGAAAGTAAATCTTCCGATATGACTGAAACATCTTCATCCACGAGTGCAAAGGCAATGTTGGTGCTACCTTTTGGGCCATCGGTGTAGAGCCATTTTCGGTCAGTATATTTCGCAAGTTGGTGAAATTCACTGCATGTGCCCCTTTTTGTGTTGGTGCAGCTTCATATTAAACGATGACTTTTGTAGAAGCCAGGGTGGAAAGACGAATTTATTATTCTTGGTTTGAGGTGCAGGTGAAATATTCAACTGCTTACACAAAGAGCACACTGTCAAATTGCTGATACCACTTTAGATTTTTTCTTTGCCTTTATTCCATTCATGAACGTTTTATAAAGGGGATGAGCTGTTTTGTTCAGTTTCGGTATCAGTTTAAGTGTGGCTTCGAAAACCCTGTCCTTAATGGAAGTACTGCGTCCTCTAGCACACACAGTAGGTGTGAAGGTGTTGAGGGATCGTCGCACAGCTGTGTGGTATGGCACTTGTACTTTATTTAAGTTGGTGTTTGAGTTTACCTCGTAAAGTGGTAGTTAATAGTCCATCTTGGAGGGAATTAGTGCTCGGGTAATATTTATAAGGGTATTTACATGAATGTGTGAGAATTTAGAACTAAGAAATTTTATAATGTTAAGTTTACAGGTTTTTTCTTAAGTATTGAAATTAAATCTATTATCGAATATTAGACCCAGGATTTTTAAATTATTTACATTTTTTATTGATATATTGTTTACTTGTAGGGTGGGAAAGTTACAATGTCGTTTTCGACAGATATGCAAAATCTTGAATTTATCTATTGATAACGTGGTACCCGATTTCTAGATAACAATGTCATAAGTTAATTACATTAAATAAACAAATGTATGTATGTAAGAAATATGTTGGACAACGTCTGTAGTCGAGCTCTCAAGTCCTTGTGGCTATTATTCAAATCTTTCTTTTTAGGAATCATTTATAACGATTAACTTATTCTTAAGCACAATCATATTTCGATTGCTTCATGATATATAATAATAATTAACTAAGATTAAGACTAAGACTAATACTAAAAACTAGGTGTGGTATTTGGAGGGTTATTGGGGATAGGAAGATGGGAATAGGATGTTTGGTATTTTTAGGGTGATTTCCACCAACAATGATTGGTGGTTTTTGTTGAATACTCTTATCTTTCGATGAGATCGTGGTGTCGAATCGTTTGTTGTCAACACTTAAAATTTTTGAGGAAATAACTGTTGTTGGTTCCCCTCTTGATGTGGTATAAAATCGGTACACCTTCTTCGTTTTGTATAAACCCTTCTTTATCGAGATACATAAAGATCGCGGGAGGGGTGTACCCGTTAACTGTGCACTCTTGAAAGTAGCTTTCATAATACGGTGCGAAAATAAAGCTGTTGGATGTAACCAATATTGCTCTAATTAAATGCTTTCTTATGAGGTTGATTTTATGTGTATCTATTCTAATCATTTTGGCCTCATTATAAAGTGTTTTGTTTGAGTATTAGTAAGTAAAATTGCTATTATGAGTTCTAAACATAGAGGTGCATGATCTTAGTATGTGTCTTTCCGTTTTTCTAAGGCGCTCCATGTAAGAAGGGGATATGTTGAACCATATTGGGCAAGCATAAGTTAATATTGGCCTAACTAGTGCTTGATACATTAAAATCTTTACTTTGGCGTTTATCAGTCTACACGGAACGACTCTTTTATACGCATTATATGCTATTTTGGTATTTGAAAATTGACATGATGGTTAAAGTATATAATTGTATCCAGAATAACACCTAAATATTTAACAGAATTGGTTTGCGAAATGTATCCAGTTTTTTTTTAATGTTAATATTGCTTTCTTTATGGGCGGACGAAACAAGATACTTTCACATTTGTTTACATTTATTTTCAGATGCCAGTTTTCAGCATATTTAGTTAATATCATGATTTTATTTTGAAGTTGAGTGTTTATATTGTACACTATTGCATTTGAGTGGTAGATTACTAAGTCGTCTGCAAAAGCAATGATATTGTCAATTTTATCCATGAAGTCTATTAAGTAGGGATTAAAGACTGTTGGGAAATTTACAGTAACTTGCTGCAAACCATTTTTATGCTGAATGTTTGCTCGCTTAATGCGTTATTAATATTAACTTTGAATTTTTTGCCAGACAACATGTTGCAAATTAAGATGGTGCTATATAATGGGAACTTGTAAATCATTAGCTTGACAATTAAACCTGGAATTTAGACTTTGTCAAAAGCTTTCTCTAAGTCAATGAAATAGGCTCCCGTTACAAATTTTTTATTCCAATTCCAGTTGATGTCAGATACTAATAGGTTAATGGCGTGTATAGTTGAATTTTGGAATTTGAATCGGAATTGTCTATGACTAAGTAGGTTGTTTTTCTCAATAGTTTTATTTATATTGACACTTATAATTATTTCGAAGATTTTGCTTATGTTAGGAGACATGCTGATTGGACGAAGGTTTTGAATATTGTATTTGTCTTTTTCTTTTTTAGGAATAATGACTACTTTAGCTGTTTTCCATTGATTTGGGAAGTATTTGTTATTTAGCATGTTATTGAATAGAGTACAGAAGTCCGTTACAAGTTCTATGGAAAGGATTTTAAGTACTATGTTAGGAATTTGGTCAGTGCCAGAAGATAGTTTATTTTTAAGTTTAGCTAAAATTGAGATAAGGTCGTGTTTTTGGATAAAGTAGTTGTCAGTTTGATGCTCCCTTAAATTGTCTGCTCTTTTCTCCTCGTAAAACGATGTAACTCTTATATTGGAGCCCTCATAGCTTGTTTTTAATAAAATACTACTGGTTAAAGGCGTTACTCACAAGGCTGTGGACTTCGTTGTTTGGATCATTTTGTTTAGGGGCATGTATCAATTCAAAATGTCGACCTACTATGTTCAATATATCGCTATTATTTGTAATAGTAAAATTTGAACGTACATCTTTTTTAAAATTATTCGGATTTAATCCTGCAAATTGAATTAAGTTCGTTAAGTTAGGCGGGACATTTAGGTGACTTAACGTGTTTGGGTACTTTCCAATGAAAGTCTTTTTAATAAGTGAAAATTTAGCAATGTTACATACATATGTATGAGATTTTTTGTTGCATTTTTTCATTAAGGTAGTTTCTCACGCAGTCGTTTATCATTTTCTTAATAAGCTTAAGTTTGGTTTTAGCTAACATCAACATAGTGTCAGAGAGTTGAAATTCAAGCCTATAGTGTCTTTTGATTAGGCGTTAGGTACTTCTTTTTTCAGTTAATAATAGTCTGGTTATGGGGATATTGGCTAGAGTTTTAATTGAAATACAGTTGAGATTTTTAGGCATTTTTTTGTCTATTGAACTGCTGATTATTGCATCTAATTTAGAAATTGTGTAGGTTTCTATTGTTGGGTGTAGGGCAATTCTGTTCATATAAACGATTTAGGGTATTCTTAAATTTTTTCCAATTGGTCCGTTTGTAGTCTAGAAAGTAGGTTGGTGTGATATTTATTTTTTCATACATACTGGATTCATCCCGGTTTGAAAATATCATTTGGATGGCTCGGTGGCCGCTATCGTAGTCTAAACATTTTAAGCAATTAATTGTGTCCGAGGAGTTTGAGTGGATCTTAATTCTATTATCCGCAATGCATATGTCCAAAAATGACATTGCTTTACGGTAAGATGGGGTAAATGAAGCATATAATGTTGTTCTATACATCATGGAATTCGTGTTTAACCAATCTTTCAAGGCGGACCCCTTGGTATTGTTACAGGGGTTACCCCAATTTGTGTGTTTACTGTTAAGATCACTGGCTAGAATATAAAAGTGCATTGGGTTTTGCAAATTCAGTGTCTCAAATAAAATATTAATAAGTTATTATTATTGCCTGCCGGATAATATGCGATAATTAAATACATGGAGCAGTTTGAGTTTATGTTTATTTTAATGATACTAGTTTCTAAGTAAGTGAGAGAGTCAATTTTTCTGTTTGAATTTTATATTTTCTTTTATTGTTATCGCTGTGCCTCCCCCTCTTTTCGCCAACGATCTTTTTTTCGGATAAGAGTGTATCCTTCAAATGTAATGTTATGTTTTGGGTTCAATTTAGTTTCATTTAGTAATAATAGGTCAGGGCAATTATCAATAAAAAATTTGTTAATTTCCAATCTTCTACTCAAGTTTATAATGGAGTTAACATTAAGGGATATGATGCTTAATATTTTAGGAGATATTCTGTTGTTTATTAAATTAGGGTTCATACTGAGTCAAATATACCACAGACTGTATCCAGTCGATGTCCTTGTTCTTTGAGTTGATTTTCTAAGTTTGCACTTGCAAGCAACGAGCTTGTATGGCATTATTTAATTGGTAGAGTTATGTTTGAACTGTATTGATTCGAAGTATTCTTAGTGGTACGCTGTAAATTATCTCTAATTATTTGTGAGTAACATATATTAGGATTTACAAACTGTGAAGGGCTAGTTTTTATATTTGTTACAATGTTTTTTTAGCTCTTATTTTAAGTATAAGTTCTTTATAGCGTTCACAACCTATATACAAAAGACGCAGAAGAGCTTTACCTTCGCGATGGGCGCCTCGGATCCCAGGGGGCTATCTGAGCTTTTGTGTGGATTGCTGCGCATCTAGATTTTCCCATCTAGGTGTAAAATGACAGTTAGCCGCGCTGTGTGGCAGTTTCTACACTGGGATATTTCAGGTCTTCGAAGAGCTTCCCATTTAATGTGGTGGTATTGGATGTTGTTAATATGTTTTAGTAAATTCACACTACTTTTTGCTCTGATGTTTTTGTTGTAAATTGATTTACATTTAATATTTTGAGGTTTTCGATTTTATGTGTGCATAATTCGTTAAGAATTTCTTGGGGGTCTGTATTGCCGCCTAAGCCTTTCATTAGATATGTCTTAGCTTTAAGACATTTTGGTGTATAAGAGTAGAATTTAGCATTGTCGAAATTTGAGAGAAAAATGGCACGTTTGTTTTGATTGTATTCTCTAATTTTAAATTGAGAAATGTTGAGACCGTTTTTAATCAGCTCAATTATTTTTTTCGATTGTATATCAAAAATATTTATTGGTGCTACGTTTTTGTTATTATTTTTAACGTTTTATTTGTTATTTGAGCATTTTTCGTTGTTGTTGTTAACTGTTTTTGGCGCTGTCGAAGTTGATGGGCTCATTGAATCGGGAAATAAAATGTTTTCTTTTCCCTCTTTTTGTTTTTGGAAATTGTTTTGTTGCACTTCTCTCACAAGTTCTTGAATAACTTTTTCATTACAGTTATCTAAGCTCTCAGAGAGAACTGCGTAATAATTATTTCTCAGGCTTTTTGCCACTGTTTGGTTGTCTATGTTGGAATTTTTTCTTTTCCTGATTAGTTCAACATTATTATTATTTAAATTATTTTGAGATTCTGGAGCATAAAGCTCAGACACTAATAAACGGCAATAACTATACGACTTCGGTGAATTAATCGCACTTAATCAGGCACAAAAATAAGTAATAATCGAGTAGATAAATCGAATAATCGCAGTCACACGTGCTGCTCTTATTGCTATCACGCAAAGAGTATTCATTCATTCAGTATGAATAAGTTCTCTCTGCTGTCACGATTCGACTCAGAGCACTGTCATTGTGCTAACTGCTGAACTGAATTAACCAGACAAACAGAAATAATAGAAGGTGTGTGACTGTTGCGAAATCCAAGCAAGCGCTGTTTCTCCTTCTTGCTGTGTCTTCCTCTATTTTGTGTTCTTAGCGCGAATAAGCATGAAAAGGAATTTCTGTATATCACCTTTGTTTTGATTATTTTAATTGCCGTCACCCATTTTTATTTTGATTGTATTTATATTGTTATGGGAATGATATGATAGCGAAAAAGGATCATGTATAGGTTTGACGCGATCTTTTTATGAATGAGGAACATGATTTTTGTTATTGCAATTCCCACCACCTACTTGTATTGGTTTTGGTGGGACTATTAATGAATAAAATACATTATTCGTTCGGGCTGTTAGTAAAGAAATAAATAACACAATAAATAAGTACATTTGATTTAAAATGCATATTTTGCGCTAGGTATGTCAAAAAATCGAAGTTGAATACAGCTAATTCTACCTTTACTACCAGGCAAACAGAAAAAACAGCAAGCAACTGCAAGTGTCCCATGTGAAAACGATATCTAACCAGCTGTGCTACTGCGAATACAGGAAAGACGAATAAATAAGATTTGCCTTTGACCGCCCAACAACAAAGCGTGTGACATTTGTTTTTTCCTTATTTGCCGAACATAAGGGAAAACAAAGTAAAAAAATTTGCCTGCGTATATGAATATGTAAACTTTTTGCGTGCAGGCAAATTTGAACTCAACAACGAACATCGTCGAACCCCGCGCTCGGGGCCTGACCACTGGTAAATTTGGTACGACAATCGAAAATTTACTTTAGGACTGTATTGTGAAATGGGGCGCGTGTGGGAATAAAATTTACTCTTTTTTGCTACGCTCACGCAACAACAGAGTCTAGACTATTTGTTTTTTTTTTTTCTTTATTGCTGATCACAAGGAAAGAAGCGGAAAGAACCCAACACAAAGTAAGGATGACCAATCTTGCTTTGCGCGATAGAAACTCGAACTTCGCGTATTATGTGTATTCCTCGTATAGTCAAACATCCAAATCTCTAATCACCATAATGCATAATAAAGTTCGAGTTATGGGGATATTCGAGTAATTGAAGACATTTTCTATTGATTTTTCGTTATAAACGCACTCAATTCGAGTCATGGAGATATTCGACTTATAAAAGTTCTACCTATGGGGAAATCCGACGGTAGTTAGAAATTTCACTTGGATTCCTTTGGCTGTTGAATGAATGTGCATTTATTGTACTTGCTATTGAAATGGATTTTGTTTTCTGCCACAACCGAAAATTGTCTTCAAGAAGTTAAAGTCAAAAATCAAAACTTGCCATTGTGTGAGTGATCTTGATGTGTAGGTGGTATAGTGATTGTATAAGATTGTGTTAGTCTCCCTCTGTCTTTGTCTCCCTTTTGTGCGAATGTACTAAGTTTGAGCGTGTTGTGTAGGTATAGTGCGTGTATAAGATTGTATTGGTTTCTTATTGTATGTATGATTTTCTTTTATGATCATGCCTTCTTTTTTTGCTGGCCTCCTGGTATTTTCATTTTATTCATATAAATGTATATGAAAGGCGAAATATGGCTCGATTTCGTTTGTTAAAGAACGATTTCATAATTTAAAGAAAACTCCACAGAATGTGCTAAATATTAATATCGAAGACCATACAAATAAAAAACATCAAAAAAAATCAAAGAAAGAAGACAGTGTCTCTGATTTTTGTTTTTATTATGTCTTTTTTTTTTCTTTGAATATCATACTCCCGCCCAATTTGGTTAAGCAAACCCAAGCAAACCAACAGCAATATATTAGTTACGCTGCATAAGTTGAACAGCCAACAATTCTGTTGATGTACAGAATCAGTGTCCGATTGTAATGGTGCCTGACAAGTCTCTCTCGGCTTTTTTTTTAAGGGAGAAATTTAACCTATATATGCATGAATACTCTTTGACCGTAGTCGTCACAAAACGAGAGTTTTCGTTTGTTCGAAGCAATTTTATCCAACACCCAAACCGCTTCAACTGAACCTTTTGTTTGACTTAATAGGGCTGTCAGCACATAAAAACGTTTCTTATTCATATTATTATTAATATTTTTGACAAAAAAACGGCAAAAATGTATTTGCCATTAAAGAACAATTAAGAAAATAAACTATTGCAACTGTACTTTTTAAGTTGTAAAAGAAAATATTTTAAAATGTTCCTCTCGCCAAATTTAACAACATACGCGACAACTCCTGTGTTTTCAATATGTATTTGTTTACATAAACAGAGATTTTTTTCGAAAATGCCTTCTTGCGCTGTTCAATGTTTTCCTATGCAAAAAACCATTTATCTATAAATATTTTTAAGAACATAAAAAGTGTTCTTACATTTTAAAATCCCATTTTTCTCTTCCTCTTCTCAACTCGCATTCACATACCGATTTATGCTTTTGGCAACCTGCCAACTTGAAACAAGTTTTGAATTAACTTTTACTTTAGATGCACAGAAAATACGCTATTAATTAATTAATTAATAACAACGTTATTATTAATTTAATTACTTCGATATTCTGTGACACCTCTGGTAAAGTTTGTTTCCTGTTAGTGAATTCATCAACCCTTCGCAAGCTGCGTGTATGTTCGAGTCATGCGTTCCTAGATTGTTTCAAAAACATAAATAGTACCCTTAATTATGTATTTCAATTCTATGTCAAACAACTGCGACGCTAAATGCCAAAAAAAACCTCCCGTTACTGTTGACACCACAGTCAACACCGTTCGTTGCACAACAATAAGTATACAGGTATATACCATAGCCAATAAAGTTTGCGTTCACCTAAGGATTTTTGTTATATAGTAGTATAAGTATATGTAAGTATATGTATACTTACAATTATGTAACTACTGACCAGGGGTACCGATACCGCTTTTCAAAAGCCAATGTTCAAAATTATAAAATCCCTTTTAACACCACTTTCTTTTGCGGGTCAATTTCCCGCAAAAATACAAGGCCAACGTGGCCGCTTAGTTGCAATTTGGCTATAATCCAATCCGATGCTGACTCCTCACGAGGCACCTCCCACAACTGAATCGATGAGTTCCATGATGAGCTCCCGAGGATCCGATTTCACGCCAATCCTCCTAGCATAGAAAATAATATCAAGTCCCTGCTCGGGCGTCAAATATTTTAGACAAACCGCGGCTTCTTCAACAGCTGTCGCAGCAAAAATTTCTCGACGCGGACACCAATTAAGAAACGAACTGTTGGCCTTACAGTTTGCTAAGAATATTTTATTTACTTAAAACCGACTCACATGCTATAAAATGAGAACAAGAGACAGTGCAAAATGCACTCAAAACCGGGTTTCGGCACAGCCTACGACACTCTAATAATGTCCAATAATTTAATAGAAAAAAAAATCGGACTACTTTGAAAAAGAATAATCTATCCATTCGTATCATTGGTTTTATTTAAAAAGTGTTCCTATAGGCGAAAATAACCAAATATCCCAACAAAATTGTGGATGTTTTGAATTCTACTGAAAGAGTTTTCGGTGACACAAATATATAATAATAATATATATAACATAATAATATAAATAATAAATATAAAATAATAATATATATATATAGATGTTTTGGTGTTTTTTTCTTTTTCTTTACAGATTGGAAGTTTATCAGCCATTAAAGTTCGATCTCCAGTCATAGCTGGAAATTTCGCTATCTGGGGTGGAATGTTCAGTACAATAGATTGCACTCTTGTTCATTTTCGGAAGAAGGAAGATCCTTGGAATTCTATTATAAGTGGTGCCGCGACTGGTGGAATTTTAGCTGCTAGAAACGGTAATGAATTAACACGGGGTTTATTACACAAATAGCGTAATAGTCAAATTCGAAATTCAATTTGACACATACCCTGGTATTATAACAGAATGGTTGAAGATGATAACTTTCACGCTAGTCAAATTTAATTTTTTTGAAATTTATTTTATTTATTTATTTTTTTTGGATGGCACATTTTCTATGATGTTTTACTTATCTCCTGTATACTTAGTACATACGACTGTTGGCCTAAAAGTTAATCTGATTAATAATTACAAATTAATGATTAACAATCATAATCAATAACTTTGATTACGATTAATGATAAAATTTTAAATGTTTATGATGATTAACCATCACGCGTGTAAAAAGAGACTTGAGTATAGTTAAACACTCAAGTCTCTTTTGACACATGTTTTGACGTGAATAAGTCTTAGTTTTTTAGTCATATGGGGCTGCATGTAGAAAAAGTGAGTGAGTGAGTGGTGCGATACAGCTTGGTGTTGTAGCTACATATCTATCATCCACATCTTCAATTTAATTACACCACTTAATAGCTGAAGGATCAAAGAATTCATTAGCTTAATTGCGAATTTTGTCAAATCAATTTTGACATATGTAAAAAGATATGTATTTAAACATATAAGTCTCCGTTACGGAGACGTATTCACATAAAGCGCCCGTGTCACTGCCATAGCTACACACGCCCTCTTTTAACGCAATTTTGAATTTACATGGTTTACAAATTAGATAAAATTTTTTTGCACGAGATTTTTGATGTTGCACGGGTTCAAAGTACATACATATTGAGCGGAGTATTACGAAAAGAATTCGTAAATGTATTCGAAAACAAAATAAAGTTGAGGGTATACCCATATTTTGTTATATACGTTTTTATAGTCTTCACACGCCCAAGAGTACAAGGCTTCCAACGAAGCGAATGCCAATGCGATTTTATTTTACGATCGTATCGTTGCGAAAATCAATGAACCTAAAAATGATTTTCCCGTGACTCCAGGCGCGTCCAAAAAAAAAAAACATTCCCCCGCCTCCATTGTTCACGGTATCCATGATTATATCGCGAATATTCGCTTGTACAAATGAACTCAATTCTATAAGTACAAATAGTTGTTTACGTTGCAATTCTTGGTTGAATATATCCTGCATCGGACGATCATGCGATGTCATACCTTATTGAGTTAAAGCTTTATTTCCTATCGCCAAACACATATCTTCAATTATAATCAATGCTTCATTATAAATTTCTGTTGTGAATTCCATTTCGGGATTAGTATTGATACGATTGATTGATGCAAAAGATCTTCAGCCACATGAACTTGGTACTTTGTCCATAATTCAATCGGACTCGCTGGAAAACATGTTGCAATTATGATCGAAAATAATGTCTGTATTTGATGTGGATGAGCTGAAACTGATGCATCAGAAAGAGTAACATCCCAATGAGTATCCGCATGCAACAAATGCAATCGTTGACATGATTCACGATATGTCTCACATAAATGTCCATCATCTGTTCTCAATTAATGAAATGATGTTGGACGACGAAAAGCACTCAGCATTGTTGGGATGAACAGTGCAAATACGTGCCAATTCATCCGTTGAATACAAATTTACGTGGCGTCGCTGAAATTTCTTTTTCGATGTATTCCACGTAAAACAGGTTGGTACTTCTGCATACAACAACGTTTTCGCAAATGTATCAGCTTCACATAACTTGAAAAAAGCAGTTTATGTTGTATGTGGTGGCGCTACTGCTCTTCGCCTTGCGTTATTAGCCGTAAAATAGACACGTTGTCCATTTTCAAGATGAACTGCCGAATGAAGCAGCGATGGGTGCATTTTATGGATGGGAAATTAAAATATGCGCCAAAGCGCCTCATTGCTGCTGATATAACGTCCAATTTGATATTGGAGAATTCCATCGTTTGCATTTGGATTATGAACTCCAAAGACGAACATATCGCTGCCTTTGTTTGTGTATTTGCAAATGTACTTAATCGACTTTACGGAATTGCAATATTCCACATTTATATGAGACATATATATTTTTGACAATATCGGTGAATATGGCACGATCCATCGATTATAAACTTCAAGGGCCACATTTCTTACTTTTATTATTACTTTTATTATAGGATAACCGCCATTGCCTGTAACAGTATCCGAAACTAAAGCTCGTGGATATCGTTTCGTACACTTGCCATCGACAATGCACGGGGAATTGTTGTTAATCGTACCGAATGGTTCGTGAATCATATTTTTTATCACAACATCGAACAATTCTGGATCAATTGTTTGGTCAGGAATCTCCGCACAAATGAGATTATCAACAACCTCTGGTGTAATTGTATCCATCAACCAAATCAGAATATGTGCGTTTGGCAAACCACTCTTTTGCCATTCGATTGAATACATCCAACAACGAACGGTTCCAAAAACACGTGTTTGAAAACACGTGCTGTAATATCGTGACGGTCGATTGGTGATTGACCGTCAATCTGATGTAATTTAAACGTTCGCTTTCGATTTTCGAATACATATCGACTGTGTATTTATGGAAGAGTCTTCGGCAATACAAAATGGGATTATGCTCATTTTGGCGCAACATCAAAGGATATCATTTGCGCTAACCTTTTTGTCAGTTTCAGATCCTATGAGAAAACATCTAAATCTTGAAAACAAATTTTCTCATAAAAAATTAAATATTGTATTCAATTACTATTTAATGAATTGGTCATTTTAATGTTTAAATGATATCCATCTTCACCAAGGCAGAACACAATGGGATACTGTAAGGTATCGTAGTAACGATGCGTTTCCGAAACACGTAGAAGTTCCGAATTTCTCCGATGCAACACAATGTCACAAGGCCAAAATTCTTCTTCAACAATTACAATGGCAACGTCATCGATCTTATGTGCATTAAATCTCATCTCGTGTTGGCCAACAGGAACTTTATCAGCACTATTAACGATGGTATGACTATCCGACAGCATACGATCATCGAGAGCAGTTTTAAAGTCTAATTCGTTCTCATTGTGGAAAAAAATGTTGTAGACACTCAACAATGCTTCTTCTCACATTTGAACCAATGGAACAGCGACGATCAGTTTCAGCATTGGGTTTACCAACAAAATAAATTTGTAAAAATTGGTATTCAGAATAAGGAAATGGCAGCAATTATCCTACTCGATGGTAAATCTGTCCCTTAATCTGTACGGAAATTGAAATCCAAACACAGAAATCAAATTATTGCAAATATTATCAAATTCACTTTCAACGAAACGTTGTTAAATATGTACTGCTGGGAAATTACCTTGAAGGTGGGCATAAAGTCATCACGAATAATATTCGTAGTACCGAATGAAGTCATTTGCAGACAATGATTGTTTGATTAGATATTTTCCAAAAAATTCTTCGGTTCGGGAGTCAATCCTAAACCCCAAGAATACAATGGCTCTGGTAGTGGATTTATTTCCGGTAATTTTACCTTTCCCTTGGCACAACATAAACCTGGTGTTTCATTTTTGAAATTGAATGCTTTGCAATGAGGGCAAATTATGCTCATTGTATCAAATGTAACGGAATGATGAGCCAAATAATAAATATCCGGATTATATTTAAAAACGGTGCGCTCCACATTTAATCGATGAATTGCATTGTGATTTGATTGGGCAGCTCTTGCCCGTGCCATATTCTGCCGATTATTAGCAATTCTTTGAACACGTTGTTTTCTTGTGATCTAACATTCACCACTGCATTTGCAAGGTTAGTACGTCGGCCAAGATTAGTTCTCCTTCCTATCCCTATTCCCCGTCGTCCACTTTATTATCTACCTCTTTCCATTATGTAAAAATGAATTTATTAAATAGCATCACACAAATCATCAATTGAAATATCAAAACAAAAAATTGAAAATGAATAAAAATCACTTTAAAAAAACTAAAAAACTGTAAACAATAACTGAACATGTATCTTAGTTATACAGCCGTGTGAATAACACCAACAAAATAGAACGAATACCGGTGTAAACAAAGCACAACCACAACACTGTCTAATTTAAAAATAAATTGACAATTGAATCAAATCACCGCTGTTATGAAGCGTTTTTTTATTTTCTTTATTTCTTTATACAATTAATGAAAACTTTATTTTAAATTTGTAATTTCTGATTGATGGTTACAAACATCAAACTTATTTTAAAGCCGTCGTCCCGACTTCCTCTAACACATACAAAAAGAATTTTTCGAATTCGTTAACGCGTTAGCTCAGAATATTATTACACACAGAAATATGCCTTCATTTTTATATATATAGAAGATAAGGTAATCTTCGACCTAATCGAAGATGACTTTTTCAATTTGTAATATAACGTTTTACTTTTTGTTTTAGGTATTCCTGCAATGGCTGGTAGTGCTATAATTGGGGGCGTTTTATTGGCGCTTATCGAAGGTATTGGTATACTATTTACCCGAATATCTGCCGAACAATTCCGCAATACAACACCAGCAACGGAGGATCCTGCTGTTCTTGGGGAAACTACCAAAAATTTTGGGTTTAGTCATGCGGCCAATCAAGAACAATTTCAATAAAAAAATGATTGCTTTATGTATGTTATATTTTTAAGTTTAAAGGTATAAATATATAAATATGCAAATGTATAAATATATGTACAATTTTTATTTAATTTATTAAGAACGTCATACTTATTTTTTATACACTAACGTTGTCCTTGGTTGGTTTAACTACTTTCTATTTAAACTGAAACAATTTTTATACTATATAGCTATTATATCTTTAATCTATGAAGCGCATTTGACCAAAAAAACACCACTTGACAATACCACTAAACATACTAATAAATACAATTCATCGTGATGGAACTAGACACGAACGACGAACACAAAAGGTAGAAAATTATTATTATTATCCGCAATGAAAAGACTTCATGGGAAACCTATATATTGGCCAACCGACCTCAGCAAGATGCCAGACTCAATTTGTATCTGCGTAACAAAAAACATAAATTTGCAGGCATGTAAAATACAATGCCTGTTTAACCTCACATCTGACTATTTTCCTGTCATCTTGACCATTCAAAATCAATACAATCACTCAGATCTACAATCGCAAAACAGATTGTTGACAGTTTTATAGTAAGTCTGAACGATACAATATAGGAAAGAGCCCAAAAAGCAACACCCCGTATATCGACAAATCAACTTATTTTTTTTTTTATAATTAGAGTATAACATTTATCGCAGTAAACTGCATAACACATTTGTCGGATTAAAAAAAATAATGACGTGAAAAAAAAAAATTAGACTTAGACTAAATTAAAAATGATGCTAATTGCGCCGACAAGGCAATGACATAGAAGGCTGATTCCTTCTTAGGGGAAGATCATGCGGGTGTAGCCTCTTCAGTCGACGCCTTGTTTAGATATGGGTGAGGGAGGACGCCAGCGGATTTGGGTGCGATAAAAGTCTGTAGTGATATCGGCAACTGTGAGAATTAATCACCTCCATAACAGTTGGCACGGCAAGATCCCTGTGCATCATTTCTGAGAGCCTTGCTCTGACACGCCTGCACTCTTCTGATGTTGTGGGCAGCAGTAGTGCCCCAAATTTGTATGGCGTAACTCCAAGCAGGTGCCACTACTTGCAGATAGATAAGCCTTTTATTAGTTAAAGATAAGTTATTCGACAAATCAACTATATAAAACTACCTGCATAAGAATAAATACATTTGTATATAAAAAAAGAACTACGTAAAATATGGCAGCGAACTCGTCATCCGGTAGACAAAGAAAACTTTAACCGCGCAGATAAAATTTTTAAACTGCTCTAAAGGATAGGTACGATCAGAATGTCACCAACTAAAGCCATCCGCAGACGTTAACTACTCGCTATGGAAAGCGACAAATAGGGCTCTGAACAAATATATGACACCCGCCTTTACGAAATGAAAGGCTACGATTAAAGGGCTATCTCTTATATCTGTGCTGAAGAAAAGCATTACATTTGTACACGATTTGGTAAAAACCATACGCGTCACAGATTACGCCATTAAGTCGATTTCGATTGGAATCAAAATTTTTATAAATTCATCTGACAGCTACAACACCACCTGTCATGCTTTAAAAATCAACGACTGTAAATTTTTTTCATATGAAACCAAAAATGTAAAGCCATTTAAAGCAGTTCTTCCAGGCTTGGACAAAATCCCCAATGAAGAATTTAAAAATAAACTGATCTCCAAGGGCTTACAGTGCAAAGACGTTAAAAGCATCCAGAAAGCCATTCGAGTTGGATACAAAGTCTTATTATATGTTGTATATTTTGAAAATAGATGTACAACACTTAACCAACTACGAAAAGAGCACTCATGCATAAACCACACAAAAGTCCGTTGGGAGCATAAAACCAAAGCTCCAGGAAAGCTTACCCAATGGTTCAATTGTCAGCTATTCGGCCATGGATAAAACGGCTGTAATATTAGAACCCATTGACACCCACAGATAGCCAGTCGACGATGAACTCACATAACACCACTCCAAGATTTTCAATAAAATGGAAACGATCCGATGTTATTGATTTTTTGAGCAAAGAATCTGAGGCAGATGCAAACATTATGAAGAAACTCTTGGATATGGAGGCAGAAAAAATTCAATGCAATCGAACACATGACAAAGCAACATTGCATTCATAAACGCCTGAAAATGTCCTTGAATTATTTGACAAAGCAGTGTTGCTTTGCATCGTAAACACTATGCATTGCAGTGTTGCTTTGCAGTGTTGCATTTATTAAGTCAGCCACACTTTATTATTCAGTATAGTCTCACTAAACATCAATACACTTGTTCCAACAAAATTCCAATTTATGAATTCCATCCCTGAAGTGAGAATCTGGAAGGGCTGCAAAATACGCTTCCACAGCTGTTATGCCCTGAACATTTGATGAAAAACGCTTTCCACGCATGCATTTTTTTAGGTCTGGAAACAGATGGGAGTCGCTAGGGGCCAAATACACAAGCATTACTACCTTCACGTTCACGAATTATTTTGTTTCGTGAGCGTAAGCAGGCTTGGCATCGCTAAATACTCGTTAACTTCTGAGCACTTCGTGAAAACGAAGGTTTCGCTGCACATCTCTGACTCCTACCCAAAGGCAGTAAACCACCAGGGCAACCATCATCCTACAGGCTGCTATGTATGCTGGACATCCTAGGTAAAGTTCTCGAGAGTATCATATGCAAGCGACTCGAAGAATTTACTGAGGCACTCACAGGCCTGCACAGCAACCAGCTCGGTTTCCGGAAAAACCGAAGTACAATAGACGCGATCGCAGCTATATGCAAAATTGGGCGCACTGCGATTGAAGGCGAACGGTGGTTAGGAAGATCTAAGAAATACTGTGCTATCATCACCATAGACATTAAAAATGCCTTCACCTCGGCAAGGTGGGACAACATCCTGCGCACTATGTATGAATTGCAGATACCTCAGTATCTGTGCAAAATCGTCTCAGACTACGTTAGCAATCGAGACGATTGCCTTGTATTCGATACTGAGAGGGGCCCCAGAAGCTACAAAGTAACAGCCGGAGTTCCCCAGGGATCAGTACTCGGCCCAGTACTGTGGAACACTATGTACAACGGAGTGTTCAAGGTTTAAAGGCCAACTGGAGTGGACATAATTGGAACCACGACGTGGCTGCGATTGAGCTGGTACTTGTCAGTAGCAGAAAGAAGGTGGAGACTGTCACGATCCGTGTCGGAACGCGAGAGATCGTATCCCCGCCCTCCATCAAATATTTTGGAGTCCATCTAGACCAAAGACTCGATTTTAGGCATCATCTAAAATACGCAAGTGACTAAAACATGAACAGACATAGCATGACTTATGCCGAACATCGGAGGTCCCAAACAACCCGCTAGGGAGCTACTCGCTACAGCCAGCAAGTCAATACTGCGGTACGCCCCAGTGTGGGCCACGGCGACGAAATATAAATCGTATATCGGAGGAACGAAATCGGTGTACAGACTAGCTCTTTGAGGTTTGCTGAGCATTCGGAACAGTGTTTGATGATGCCTTCAACGTCCTAGCAAATTGCCAAGTACTCGCAACTAAAAGCACCGTAAGTCATATGGATCACCCCCCGGAGAGGGAGGGTCACGGATCCATAAATACATGACAGCAAAGATGGCGGAGCTCCAACAAAGGCAGATGAACGTATGAGTTCATCCCTGACAGAAAGGAGTGGACAGAGCGTAAACATTGAACCCGGAACTACCACCTCACGCAGTTCCTCTCGGGACACGGCTGGATTGGTTTGGCGCGATTTTTTAATGAATGAGGAACAAGATCTTTTTTATTACAAATCCCACAATTCTATTGATTTTGGTGGGACTTTTAATGAATGAGGCCCATTATTGATAACTAAAATTGATTTAAAATGCATATTTTGCGCTATGTATATAACAAAATCGAAGTTGAATACAGCTAATTCTACCTTTACTACCAGGCAAACAGAAAAAACAGCAAGCAACTGCAAGTGTCCCATGTGAAAACGATATCTAACCAGCTGCGCTACTGCGAATACAGGAAAGACGAATAAATAAGATTTGCCTTTGACCGCCCAACAACAAAGCGTGTGACATTTGTTTTTTCCTTATTTGCCGAACATAAGGGAAAACAAAGTAAAAAAATTTGCCTGCGTATATGAATATGTAAACTTTTTGCGTGCAGGCAAATTTGAACTCAACAACGAACATCGTCGAACCCCGCGCTCGGGGCCTGACCACTGGTAAATTTGGTACGACAATCGAAAATTTACTTTAGGACTGTATTGTGAAATGGGGCGCGTGTGGGAATAAAAATTACTCTTTTTTGCTACGCTCACGCAACAACAGAGTCTAGGCTATTTGTTTTTTTTTTTTCTTTATTGCTGATCACAAGGAAAGAAGCGGAAAGAACCCAACACAAAGTAAGGATGACCAATCTTGCTTTGCGCGATAGAGACTCGAACTTCTCGGATTATGTGTATTCCTCGTTAGTCAAACATCCAAATCTCTAATCACCATAATGCATAATAAAGTTCGAGTTATGGGGATATTCGAGTAATTGAAGACATTTTCTATTGATTTTTCGTTATAAACGCACTCAATTCGTGTCATGGAGATATTCGACTTATAAAATTCGACCTATGGAAATCCGACGGTAGTTAGAAATTTCACTTGGATTCCTTTGGCTGTTCAATGAATGTGCATTTATTGTACTTGCTATTGAAATGGATTGTTTTCTGCCACAACCGAAAATTGTCTTCAAGAAGTTAAAGTCAAAAATCAAAACTTGCCATTGTGTGAGTGACCTTGATGTGTAGTTATAGTGAGTGTATGAGATTGTGTTAGTTTTCTCTGTCGCCCTTTTGTGCGAATGTGCTAAGTTTGAGTGGGTTGTGTAGGTATAGTGCGTGTATAAGATTGTATTGGTTTCTTATTGTATGTATCACCCGGAATATTTTTGTATGATTTTGTTTTATGATCATGCCTTCTTTTTTTGCTGAACGCCTGGTATTTTCATTTCATTCATATAAATGAATATGAAAGGCGAAATATGGCTCGATTTCGTTTGTTAAAGAACGATTTCATAAATTAAAGAAAACTCCACAGAATGTGCTAAATATTAATATCGAAGACCATACAAATAAAAAACTTCAAAAAAATCAAAGAAAGAAAACGCTGCATAAGTTGAACAGCCAACAATTCTGTTGATGTACAGAATCAGTGTCCGATTCTAATGGTGCCTGACAAGTCTCTCTCGGCTTTTTTTTTAAGGGAGAAATTTAACCTATATATGCATGAATACTCTTTGACCGTAGTCGTCACAAAACGAGAGTTTTCGTTTGTTCGAAGCAATTTTATCCAACACCCAAACCGCTTCAACTGAACCTTTTGTTTGACTTAATAGGGCTGTCAGCACATAAAAACGTTTCTTATTCATATTATTATTAATATTTTTGACAAAAAAACGGCAAAAATGTATTGCCATTACAGAACAATTAAGAAAATAAACTATTGCAACTGTACTTTTTAAGTTGTAAAAGAAAATATTTTAAAATGTTCCTCTCGCCAAATTTAACAACATACGCGACAACTCCTGTGTTTTCAATGTGTATTTGTTTACATAAACAGAGATTTTTTTCGAAAATGCCTTCTTGCGCTGTTCAATGTTTTCCTATGCAAAAAACCATTTATCTATAAATATTTTTAAGAACATAAAAAGTGTTCTTACATTTTAAAATCCAATTTTTCTCTTCCTCTTCTCAACTCGCATTCACATACCGATTTATGCTTTTGGCAACCTGCCAACTTGAAACAAGTTTTGAATTAACTTTTACTTTAGATGCACAGAAAATACGCTATTAATTAATTAATTAATAACAACGTTATTATTAATTTAATTACTTCGATATTCTGTGACACCTCTGGTAAAGTTTGTTTCCTGTTAGTGAATTCATCAACCCTTCGCAAGCTGCGTGCATGTTCGAGTCATGCGTTCCTTTCTTTGGGGCCATAATTAAATCACTTGTTCTAGATTGTTTCAAAAACACAATAAATAGTACCCTTCATTATGTATTTCAATTCTATGTCAAACAACTGCGACGCTAAATGCCAAAAAACCTCCCATTACTGTTGACACCACAGTCAACACCGTTCGTTGCACAACAATAAGTATACAGGTATATACCATAGCCAATAAAGTTTGCCTTCACCTAAGGATTTTTGTTATATACTAGTATAAGTATATGTAAGTATATGTATACTTACAATTATGTAACTACTGACCAGGGGTACCGATACCGTTTTTCAAAAGCCAATGTTCAAGATTATAAAATCCCTTTTAACACCACTTTCTTTACACAATAATATGTAAAAAGATATGTATTTAAACATATAAGTCTCCGTTACGGAGACGTATTCACATAAAGCGCCCGTGTCACTGCCATAGCTACACACGCCCTCTTTTAACGCAATTTTGAATTTACATGGTTTACAAATTAGATAAAATTTTTTTGCACGAGATTTTTGATGTTGCACGGGTTCAAAGTACATACATATTGAGCGGAGTATTACGAAAAGAATTCGTAAATGTATTCGAAAACAAAATAAAGTTGAGGGTATAGCCATATTTTGTTATATACGTTTTTATAGTCTTCACACGCCCAAGAGTACAAGGCTTCCAACGAAGCGAATGCCAATGCGATTTTATTTTACGATCGTATCGTTGCGAAAATCAATGAACCTAAAAATGATTTTCCCGTGACTCCAGGCGCGTCCAAAAAAAAAAACATTCCCCCGCCTCCATTGTTCACGGTATCCATGATTATATCGCGAATATTCGCTTGTACAAATGAACTCAATTCTATACGAACAAATAGTTGTTTACGTTGCAATTCTTGGTTGAATATATCCTGCATCGGACGATCATGCTATGTCATACCTTATTGAGTTAAAGCTTTATTTCCTATCGCCAAACACATATCTTCAATTATAATCAATGCTTCATTATAAATTTCTGTTGTGAATTCCATTTCGGGATTAGTATTGATACTATTGATTGATGCAAAAGATCTTCAGCCACATGAACTTGGTACTTTGTCCATAATTCAATCGGACTCGCTGGAAAACATGTTGCAATTATGATCGAAAATAATGTCCGTATTTGATGTGGATGAGCTGAAACTGATGCATCAGAAAGAGTAACATCCCAATGAGTATCCGCATGCAACAAATGCAATCGTTGACATGATTCACGATATGTCTCACATAAATGTCCATCATCTGTTCTCAATTAATGAAATGATGTTGGACGACGAAAAGCACTCAGCATTGTTGGGATGAACAGTGCAAATACGTGCCAATTCATCCGTTGAATACAAATTTACGTGGCGTCGCTGAAATTTCTTTTTCGATGCATTCCACGTAAAACAGGTTGGTACTTCTGCATACAACAACGTTTTCGCAAATGTATCAGCTTCACATAACTTGAAAAAAGCAGTTTATGTTGTATGTGGTGGCGCTACTGCTCTTCGCCTTGCGTTATTAGCCGTAAAATAGACACGTTGTCCATTTTCAAGATGAACTGCCGAATGAAGCAGCGATGGGTGCATTTTATGGATGGGAAATTAAAATATGCGCCAAAGCGCCTCATTGCTGCTGATATAACGTCCAATTTGATATTGGAGAATTCCATCGTTTGCATTTGGATTATGAACTCCAAAGACGAACATATCGCTGCCTTTGTTTGTGTATTTGCAAATGTACTTAATCGACTTTACGGAATTGCAATATTCCACATTTATATGAGACATATATATTTTTGACAATATCGGTGAATATGGCACGATCCATCGATTATAAACTTCAAGGGCCACATTTCTTACTTTTATTATTACTGATCGGCCATTATTTTCAGTTGATCGACGGCGATATATAGGATAACCGCCATTGCCTGTAACAGTATCCGAAACTAAAGCTCGTGGATATCGTTTCGTACACTTGCCATCGACAATGCACGGGGAATTGTTGTTAATCGTACCGAATGGTTCGTGAATCATATTTTTTATCACAACATCGAACAATTCTGGATCAATTGTTTGGTCAGGAATCTCCGCACAAATGAGATTATCAACATCCTCTGGTGTAATTGTATCCATCAACCAAATCAGAATATGTGCGTTTGGCAAACCACTCTTTTGCCATTCGATTGAATACATCCAACAACGAACGGTTCCAAAAACACGTGTTTGAAAACACGTGCTGTAATATCGTGACGGTCGATTGGTGATTGACCGTCAATCTGATGTAATTTAAACGTTCGCTTTCGATTTTCGAATACATATCGACTGTGTATTTATGGAAGAGTCTTCGGCAATACAAAATGGGATTATGCTCATTTTGGCGCAACATCAAAGGATATCATTTGCGCTAACCTTTTTGTCAGTTTCAGATCCTATGAGAAAACATCTAAATCTTGAAAACAAATTTTCTCATAAAAAATTAAATATTGTATTCAATTACTATTTAATGAATTGGTCATTTTAATGTTTAAATGATATCCATCTTCACCAAGGCAGAACACAATGGGATACTGTAAGGTATCGTAGTAACGATGCGTTTCCGAAACACGTAGAAGTTCCGAATTTCTCCGATGCAACACAATGTCACAAGGCCAAAATTCTTCTTCAACAATTACAATGGCAACGTCATCGATCTTATGTGCATTAAATCTCATCTCGTGTTGGCCAACAGGAACTTTATCAGCACTATTAACGATGGTATGACTATCCGACAGCATACGATCATCGAGAGCAGTTTTAAAGTCTAATTCGTTCTCATTGTGGAAAAAAATGTTGTAGACACTCAACAATGCTTCTTCTCACATTTGAACCAATGGAACAGCGACGATCAGTTTCAGCATTGGGTTTACCAACAAAATAAATTTGTAAAAATTGGTATTCAGAATAAGGAAATGGCAGCAATTATCCTACTCGATGGTAAATCTGTCCCTCAATCTGTACGGAAATTGAAATCCAAACACAGAAATCAAATTATTGCAAATATTATCAAATTCACTTTCAACGAAACGTTGTTAAATATGTACTGCTGGGAAATTACCTTGAAGGTGGGCATAAAGTCATCACGAATAATATTCGTAGTACCGAATGAAGTCATTTGCAGACAATGATTGTTTGATTAGATATTTTCCAAAAAATTCTTCGATTCGGGAGTCAATCCTAAACCCCAAGAATACAATGGCTCTGGTAGTGGATTTATTTCCGGTAATTTTACCTTTCCCTTGGCACAACATACACCTGGTGTTTCATTTTTGAAATTGAATGCTTTGCAATGAGGGCAAATTATGCTCATTGTATCAAATGTAACGGAATGATGAGCCAAATAATAAATATCCGGATTATATTTAAAAACGGTGCGCTCCACATTTAATCGATGAATTGCATTGTGATTTGATTGGGCAGCTCTTGCCCGTGCCATATTCTGCCGATTATTAGCAATTCTTTGAACACGTTGTTTTCTTGTGATCTAACATTCGCCACTGCATTTGCAAGGTTAGTACGTCGGCCAAGATTAGCTCTCCTTCCTATCCCTATTCCCCGTCGTCCACTTCATTATCTACCTCTTTCCATTATGTAAAAATGAATTTATTAAATAGCATCACACAAATCATCAATTGAAATATCAAAACAAAAAATTGAAAATGAATAAAAATCACTTTAAAAAAACTAAAAAACTGTAAACAATAACTGAACATGTATCTTAGTTATACAGCCGTGTGAATAACACCAACAAAATAGAACGAATACCGGTGTAAACAAAGCCCAACCACAACACTGTCTAATTTAAAAATAAATTGACAATTGAATCAAATCACCGCTGTTATGAAGCGTTTTTTTATTTTCTTTATTTCTTTATACAATTAATGAAAACTTTATTTTAAATTTGTAATTTCTGATTGATGGTTACAAACATCAAACTTATTTTAAAGCCGTCGTCCCGACTTCCTCTAACACATACAAAAAGAATTTTTCGAATTCGTTAACGCGTTAGCTCAGAATATTATTACACACAGAAATATGCCTTCATTTTTATATATATAGAAGATAAGGTAATCTTCGACCTAATCGAAGATGACTTTTTCAATTTGTAATATAACGTTTTACTTTTTGTTTTAGGTATTCCTGCAATGGCTGGTAGTGCTATAATTGGGGGCGTTTTATTGGCGCTTATCGAAGGTATTGGTATACTATTTACCCGAATATCTGCCGAACAATTCCGCAATACAACACCAGCAACGGAGGATCCTGCTGTTCTTGGGGAAACTACCAAAAATTTTGGGTTTAGTCATGCGGCCAATCAAGAACAATTTCAATAAAAAAATGATTGCTTTATGTATGTTATATTTTTAAGTTTAAAGGTATAAATATATAAATATGCAAATGTATAAATATATGTACAATTTTTATTTAACCCAAGAACGTCATACTTATTTTTTATACACTAACGTTGTCCTTGGTTGGTTTAACTACTTTCTATTTAAACTGAAACAATTTTTATACTATATAGCTATTATATCTTTAATCTATGAAGCGCATTTGACCAAAAAAACACCACTTGACAATACCACTAAACATACTAATAAATACAATTCATCGTGATGGAACTAGACACGAACGACGAACACAAAAGGTAGAAAATTATTATTATTATCCGCAATGAAAAGACTTCATGGGAAACCTATATATTGGCCAACCGACCTCAGCAAGATGCCAGACTCAATTTGTATCTGCGTAACAAAAAACATAAATTTGCAGGCATGTAAAATACAATGCCTGTTTAACCTCACATCTGACTATTTTCCTGTCATCTTGACCATTCAAAATCAATACAATCACTCAGATCTACAATCGCAAAACAGATTGTTGACAGTTTTATAGTAAGTCTGAACGATACAATATAGGAAAGAGCCCAAAAAGCAACACCCCGTATATCGACAAATCAACTTATTTTTTTTTTTATAATTAGAGTATAACATTTATCGCAGTAAACTGCATAACACATTTGTCGGATTAAAAAAAATAATGACGTGAAAAAAAAAATTAGACTTAGACTAAATTAAAAATGATGCTAATTGCGCCGACAAGGCAATGACATAGAAGGCTGATTCCTTCTTAGGGGAAGATCATGCGGGTGTAGCCTCTTCAGTCGACGCCTTGTTTAGATATGGGTGAGGGAGGACGCCAGCGGATTTGGGTGCGATAAAAGTCTGTAGTGATATCGGCAACTGTGAGAATTAATCACCTCCATAACAGTTGGCACGGCAAGATCCCTGTGCATCATTTCTGAGAGCCTTGCTCTGACACGCCTGCACTCTTCTGATGTTGTGGGCAGCAGTAGTGCCCCAAATTTGTATGGCGTAACTCCAAGCAGGTGCCACTACTTGCAGATAGATAAGCCTTTTATTAGTTAAAGATAAGTTATTCGACAAATCAACTATATAAAACTACCTGCATAAGAATAAATACATTTGTATATAAAAAAAGAACTACGTAAAATATGGCAGCGAACTCGTCATCCGGTAGACAAAGAAAACTTTAACCGCGCAGATAAAATTTTTAAACTGCTCTAAAGGATAGGTACGATCAGAATGTCACCAACTAAAGCCATCCGCAGACGTTAACTACTCGCTATGGAAAGCGACAAATAGGGCTCTGAACAAATATATGACACCCGCCTTTACGAAATGAAAGGCTACGATTAAAGGGCTATCTCTTATATCTGTGCTGAAGAAAAGCATTACATTTGTACACGATTTGGTAAAAACCATACGCGTCACAGATTACGCCATTAAGTCGATTTCGATTGGAATCAAAATTTTTATAAATTCATCTGACAGCTACAACACCACCTGTCATGCTTTAAAAATCAACGACTGTAAATTTTTTTCATATGAAACCAAAAATGTAAAGCCATTTAAAGCAGTTCTTCCAGGCTTGGACAAAATCCCCAATGAAGAATTTAAAAATAAACTGATCTCCAAGGGCTTACAGTGCAAAGACGTTAAAAGCATCCAGAAAGCCATTCGAGTTGGATACAAAGTCTTATTATATGTTGTATATTTTGAAAATAGATGTACAACACTTAACCAACTACGAAAAGAGCACTCATGCATAAACCACACAAAAGTCCGTTGGGAGCATAAAACCAAAGCTCCAGGAAAGCTTACCCAATGGTTCAATTGTCAGCTATTCGGCCATGGATAAAACGGCTGTAATATTAGAACCCATTGACACCCACAGATAGCCAGTCGACGATGAACTCACATAACACCACTCCAAGATTTTCAATAAAATGGAAACGATCCGATGTTATTGATTTTTTGAGCAAAGAATCTGAGGCAGATGCAAACATTATGAAGAAACTCTTGGATATGGAGGCAGAAAAAATTCAATGCAATCGAACACATGACAAAGCAACATTGCATTCATAAACGCCTGAAAATGTCCTTGAATTATTTGACAAAGCAGTGTTGCTTTGCATCGTAAACACTATGCATTGCAGTGTTGCTTTGCAGTGTTGCATTTATTAAGTCAGCCACACTTTATTATTCAGTATAGTCTCACTAAACATCAATACACTTGTTCCAACAAAATTCCAATTTATGAATTCCATCCCTGAAGTGAGAATCTGGAAGGGCTGCCAAATACGCTTCCACAGCTGTTATGCCCTGAACATTTGATGAAAAACGCTTTCCACGCATGCATTTTTTTAGGTCTGGAAACAGATGGGAGTCGCTAGGGGCCAAATACACAAGCATTACTACCTTCACGTTCACGAATTATTTTGTTTCGTGAGCGTAAGCAGGCTTGGCATCGCTAAATTCTCGTTAACTTCTGAGCACTTCGTGAAAACGAAGGTTTCGCTGCACATCTCTGACTCCTACCCAAAGGCAGTAAACCACCAGGGCAACCATCATCCTACAGGCTGCTATGTATGCTGGACATCCTAGGTAAAGTTCTCGAGAGTATCATATGCAAGCGACTCGAAGAATTTACTGAGGCACTCACAGGCCTGCACAGCAACCAGCTCGGTTTCCGGAAAAACCGAAGTACAATAGACGCGATCGCAGCTATATGCAAAATTGGGCGCACTGCGATTGAAGGCGAACGGTGGTTAGGAAGATCTAAGAAATACTGTGCTATCATCACCATAGACATTAAAAATGCCTTCACCTCGGCAAGGTGGGACAACATCCTGCGCACTATGTATGAATTGCAGATACCTCAGTATCTGTGCAAAATCGTCTCAGACTACGTTAGCAATCGAGACGATTGCCTTGTATTCGATACTGAGAGGGGCCCCAGAAGCTACAAAGTAACAGCCGGAGTTCCCCAGGGATCAGTACTCGGCCCAGTACTGTGGAACACTATGTACAACGGAGTGTTCAAGGTTTAAAGGCCAACTGGAGTGGACATAATTGGAACCACGACGTGGCTGCGATTGAGCTGGTACTTGTCAGTAGCAGAAAGAAGGTGGAGACTGTCACGATCCGTGTCGGAACGCGAGAGATCGTATCCCCGCCCTCCATCAAATATTTTGGAGTCCATCTAGACCAAAGACTCGATTTTAGGCATCATCTAAAATACGCAAGTGACTAAAACATGAACAGACATAGCATGACTTATGCCGAACAGCGGAGGTCCCAAACAACCCGCTAGGGAGCTACTCGCTACAGCCAGCAAGTCAATACTGCGGTACGCCCCAGTGTGGGCCACGGCGACGAAATATAAATCGTATATCGGAGGAACGAAATCGGTGTACAGACTAGCTCTTTGAGGTTTGCTGAGCATTCGGAACAGTGTTTGATGATGCCTTCAACGTCCTAGCAAATTGCCAAGTACTCGCAACTAAAAGCACCGTAAGTCATATGGATCACCCCCCGGAGAGGGAGGGTCACGGATCCATAAATACATGACAGCAAAGATGGCGGAGCTCCAACAAAGGCAGATGAACGTATGAGTTCATCCCTGACAGAAAGGAGTGGACAGAGCGTAAACATTGAACCCGGAACTACCACCTCACGCAGTTCCTCTCGGGACACGGCTGGATTGGTTTGGCGCGATTTTTTAATGAATGAGGAACAAGATCTTTTTTATTACAAATCCCACAATTCTATTGATTTTGGTGGGACTTTTAATGAATGAGGCCCATTATTGATAACTAAAATTGATTTAAAATGCATATTTTGCGCTATGTATATAACAAAATCGAAGTTGAATACAGCTAATTCTACCTTTACTACCAGGCAAACAGAAAAAACAGCAAGCAACTGCAAGTGTCCCATGTGAAAACGATATCTAACCAGCTGCGCTACTGCGAATACAGGAAAGACGAATAAATAAGATTTGCCTTTGACCGCCCAACAACAAAGCGTGTGACATTTGTTTTTTCCTTATTTGCCGAACATAAGGGAAAACAAAGTAAAAAAATTTGCCTGCGTATATGAATATGTAAACTTTTTGCGTGCAGGCAAATTTGAACTCAACAACGAACATCGTCGAACCCCGCGCTCGGGGCCTGACCACTGGTAAATTTGGTACGACAATCGAAAATTTACTTTAGGACTGTATTGTGAAATGGGGCGCGTGTGGGAATAAAAATTACTCTTTTTTGCTACACTCACGCAACAACAGAGTCTAGGCTATTTGTTTTTTTTTTTTTCTTTATTGCTGATCACAAGGAAAGAAGCGGAAAGAACCCAACACAAAGTAAGGATGACCAATCTTGCTTTGCGCGATAGAGACTCGAACTTCTCGGATTATGTGTATTCCTCGTTAGTCAAACATCCAAATCTCTAATCACCATAATGCATAATAAAGTTCGAGTTATGGGGATATTCGAGTAATTGAAGACATTTTCTATTGATTTTTCGTTATAAACGCACTCAATTCGTGTCATGGAGATATTCGACTTATAAAATTCGGCCTATGGAAATCCGACGGTAGTTAGAAATTTCACTTGGATTCCTTTGGCTGTTCAATGAATGTGCATTTATTGTACTTGCTATTGAAATGGATTTTGTTTTCTGCCACAACCGAAAATTGTCTTCAAGAAGTTAAAGTCAAAAATCAAAACTTGCCATTGTGTGAGTGACCTTGATGTGTAGTTATAGTGAGTGTATGAGATTGTGTTAGTTTTCTCTGTCTCCCTTTTGTGCGAATGTGCTAAGTTTGAGTGGGTTGTGTAGGTATAGTGCGTGTATAAGATTGTATTGGTTTCTTATTGTATGTATCATCCGGAATATTTTTGTATGATTTTGTTTTATGATCATGCCTTCTTTTTTTGCTGAACGCCTGGTATTTTCATTTCATTCATATAAATGAATATGAAAGGCGAAATATGGCTCGATTTCGTTTGTTAAAGAACGATTTCATAAATTAAAGAAAACTCCACAGAATGTGCTAAATATTAATATCGAAGACCATACAAATAAAAAACTTCAAAAAAATCAAAGAAAGAAAACGCTGCATAAGTTGAACAGCCAACAATTCTGTTGATGTACAGAATCAGTGTCCGATTCTAATGGTGCCTGACAAGTCTCTCTCGGCTTTTTTTTTAAGGGAGAAATTTAACCTATATATGCATGAATACTCTTTGACCGTAGTCGTCACAAAACGAGAGTTTTCGTTTGTTCGAAGCAATTTTATCCAACACCCAAACCGCTTCAACTGAACCTTTTGTTTGACTTAATAGGGCTGTCAGCACATAAAAACGTTTCTTATTCATATTATTATTAATATTTTTGACAAAAAAACGGCAAAAATGTATTGCCATTACAGAACAATTAAGAAAATAAACTATTGCAACTGTACTTTTTAAGTTGTAAAAGAAAATATTTTAAAATGTTCCTCTCGCCAAATTTAACAACATACGCGACAACTCCTGTGTTTTCAATGTGTATTTGTTTACATAAACAGAGATTTTTTTCGAAAATGCCTTCTTGCGCTGTTCAATGTTTTCCTATGCAAAAAACCATTTATCTATAAATATTTTTAAGAACATAAAAAGGGTTCTTACATTTTAAAATCCAATTTTTCTCTTCCTCTTCTCAACTCGCATTCACATACCGATTTATGCTTTTGGCAACCTGCCAACTTGAAACAAGTTTTGAATTAACTTTTACTTTAGATGCACAGAAAATACGCTATTAATTAATTAATTAATAACAACGTTATTATTAATTTAATTACTTCGATATTCTGTGACACCTCTGGTAAAGTTTGTTTCCTGTTAGTGAATTCATCAACCCTTCGCAAGCTGCGTGCATGTTCGAGTCATGCGTTCCTTTCTTTGGGGCCATAATTAAATCACTTGTTCTAGATTGTTTCAAAAACACAATAAATAGTACCCTTCATTATGTATTTCAATTCTATGTCAAACAACTGCGACGCTAAATGCCAAAAAAACCTCCCATTACTGTTGACACCACAGTCAACACCGTTCGTTGCACAACAATAAGTATACAAGTATATACCATAGCCAATAAAGTTTGCCTTCACCTAAGGATTTTTGTTATATACTAGTATAAGTATATGTAAGTATATGTATACTTACAATTATGTAACTACTGACCAGGGGTACCGATACCGTTTTTCAAAAGCCAATGTTCAAGATTATAAAATCCCTTTTAACACCACTTTCTTTACACAATAATATGTAAAAAGATATGTATTTAAACATATAAGTCTCCGTTACGGAGACGTATTCACATAAAGCGCCCGTGTCACTGCCATAGCTACACACGCCCTCTTTTAACGCAATTTTGAATTTACATGGTTTACAAATTAGATAAAATTTTTTTGCACGAGATTTTTGATGTTGCACGTGTTCAAAGTACATACATATTGAGCGGAGTATTACGAAAAGAATTCGTAAATGTATTCGAAAACAAAATAAAGTTGAGGGTATACCCATATTTTGTTATATACGTTTTTATAGTCTTCACACCTAAAAATGATTTTCCCGTGACTCCAGGCGCGTCCAAAAAAAAAAAAACATTCCCCCGCCTCCATTGTTCACGGTATCCATGATTATATCGCGAATATTCGCTTGTACAAATGAACTCAATTCTATAAGTACAAATAGTTGTTTACGTTGCAATTCTTGGTTGAATATATCCTGCATCGGACGATCATGCGATGTCATACCTTATTGAGTTAAAGCTTTATTTCCTATCGCCAAACACATATCTTCAATTATAATCAATGCTTCATTATAAATTTCTGTTGTGAATTCCATTTCGGGATTAGTATTGATACGATTGATTGATGCAAAAGATCTTCAGCCACATGAACTTGGTACTTTGTCCATAATTCAATCGGACTCGCTGGAAAACATGTTGCAATTATGATCGAAAATAATGTCCGTATTTGATGTGGATGAGCTGAAACTGATGCATCAGAAAGAGTAACATCCCAATGAGTATCCGCATGCAACAAATGCAATCGTTGACATGATTCACGATATGTCTCACATAAATGTCCATCATCTGTTCTCAATTAATGAAATGATGTTGGACGACGAAAAGCACTCAGCATTGTTGGGATGAACAGTGCAAATACGTGCCAATTCATCCGTTGAATACAAATTTACGTGGCGTCGCTGAAATTTCTTTTTCGATGTATTCCACGTAAAACAGGTTGGTACTTCTGCATACAACAACGTTTTCGCAAATGTATCAGCTTCACATAACTTGAAAAAAGCAGTTTATGTTGTATGTGGTGGCGCTACTGCTCTTCGCCTTGCGTTATTAGCCGTAAAATAGACACGTTGTCCAATTTCAAGATGAACTGCCGAATGAAGCAGCGATGGGTGCATTTTATGGATGGGAAATTAAAATATGCGCCAAAGCGCCTCATTGCTGCTGATATAACGTCCAATTTGATATTGGAGAATTCCATCGTTTGCATTTGGATTATGAACTCCAAAGACGAACATATCGCTGCCTTTGTTTGTGTATTTGCAAATGTACTTAATCGACTTTACGGAATTGCAATATTCCACATTTATATGAGACATATATATTTTTGACAATATCGGTGAATATGGCACGATCCATCGATTATAAACTTCAAGGGCCACATTTCTTACTTTTATTATTACTGATCGGCCATTATTTTCAGTTGATCGACGGCGATATATAGGATAACCGCCATTGCCTGTAACAGTATCCGAAACTAAAGCTCGTGGATATCGTTTCGTACACTTGCCATCGACAATGCACGGGGAATTGTTGTTAATCGTACCGAATGGTTCGTGAATCATATTTTTTATCACAACATCGAACAATTCTGGATCAATTGTTTGGTCAGGAATCTCCGCACAAATGAGATTATCAACATCCTCTGGTGTAATTGTATCCATCAACCAAATCAGAATATGTGCGTTTGGCAAACCACTCTTTTGCCATTCGATTGAATACATCCAACAACGAACGGTTCCAAAAACACGTGTTTGAAAACACGTGCTGTAATATCGTGACGGTCGATTGGTGATTGACCGTCAATCTGATGTAATTTAAACGTTCGCTTTCAATTTTCGAATACATATCGACTGTGTATTTATGGAAGAGTCTTCGGCAATACAAAATGGGATTATGCTCATTTTGGCGCAACATCAAAGGATATCATTTGCGCTAACCTTTTTGTCAGTTTCAGATCCTATGAGAAAACATCTAAATCTTGAAAACAAATTTTCTCATAAAAAATTAAATATTGTATTCAATTACTATTTAATGAATTGGTCATTTTAATGTTTAAATGATATCCATCTTCACCAAGGCAGAACACAATGGGATACTGTAAGGTATCGTAGTAACGATGCGTTTCCGAAACACGTAGAAGTTCCGAATTTCTCCGATGCAACACAATGTCACAAGGCCAAAATTCTTCTTCAACAATTACAATGGCAACGTCATCGATCTTATATGCATTAAATCTCATCTCGTGTTGGCCAACAGGAACTTTATCAGCACTATTAACGATGGTATGACTATCCGACAGCATACGATCATCGAGAGCAGTTTTAAAGTCTAATTCGTTCTCATTGTGGAAAAAAATGTTGTAGACACTCAACAATGCTTCTTCTCACATTTGAACCAATGGAACAGCGACGATCAGTTTCAGCATTGGGTTTACCAACAAAATAAATTTGTAAAAATTGGTATTCAGAATAAGGAAATGGCAGCAATTATCCTACTCGATGGTAAATCTGTCCCTTAATCTGTACGGAAATTGAAATCCAAACACAGAAATCAAATTATTGCAAATATTATCAAATTCACTTTCAACGAAACGTTGTTAAATATGTACTGCTGGGAAATTACCTTGAAGGTGGGCATAAAGTCATCACGAATAATATTCGTAGTACCGAATGAAGTCATTTGCAGACAATGATTGTTTGATTAGATATTTTCCAAAAAATTCTTCGATTCGGGAGTCAATCCTAAACCCCAAGAATACAATGGCTCTGGTAGTGGATTTATTTCCGGTAATTTTACCTTTCCCTTGGCACAACATAAACCTGGTGTTTCATTTTTGAAATTGAATGCTTTGCAATGAGGGCAAATTATGCTCATTGTATCAAATGTAACGGAATGATGAGCCAAATAATAAATATCCGGATTATATTTAAAAACGGTGCGCTCCAGATTTAATCGATGAATTGCATTGTGATTTGATTGGGCAGCTCTTGCCCGTGCCATATTCTGCCGATTATTAGCAATTCTTTGAACACGTTGTTTTCTTGTGATCTAACATTCGCCACTGCATTTGCAAGGTTAGTACGTCGGCCAAGATTAGTTCTCCTTCCTATCCCTATTACCCGTCGTCCACTTCATTATCTACCTTTTTCCATTATGTAAAAATGAATTTATTAAATAGCATCACACAAATCATCAATTGAAATATCAAAACAAAAATTGAAAATGAATAAAAGTCAAATATGCCTTCATTTTTATATATATAGAAGATAGATATAGAAGATATATAGAAGACTTTTTCAATTTGTAATATAACGTTTTACTTTTTTTTTAGGTATTCCTGCAATGGCTGGTAGTGCTATAATTGGGGGCGTTCTATTGGCGCTTATCGAAGGCATTGGTATACTATTTACCCGAATATCTGCCGAACAATTCCGCAATACAACACCAGCAACGGAGGATCCTGCTGTTCTTGGGGAAACTACCAAAAATTTTGGGTTTAGTCATGCGGCCAATCAAGAACAATTTCAATAAAAAGATGATTGCTTTATGTATGTTATATGTTTAAGTTTAAAGGTATAAATATATAAATATGCAAATGTATAAATATGTGTACAATTTTTATTTAACCCAAGAAGGTCATACTTATTTTTCATACACTAACGTTATCCTTGGTCGGTTTAACTACTTTCTATTTAAACTGAAACAATTTTTATACTATATAGCTATTAAATCTTTAATCAAAACAAAATCAGACCAAAAAACACCACTTGACAATACCACGAAACATACTAATAAATACAATTCATCGTGGTGGAACTAGACACGAACGACGAACACAAAAGGTAGAAAATTATTATTATTATCCGCAATGAAAAGACTTCATGGGAAACCTATATATTGGCCAACCGACCTTAGCAAGATGCCAGACTCAATTTGTATCTGCGTAAAAAAAAAACATAAATTTGCAGGCATGTAAAATACAATGCCTGTTTAACCTCACATCTGACTATTTTCCTGTCATGTTGACCATTCAAAATCAATACAAATACAAAATCAATACTCAGATCTACAATCGCAAAACAGATTGTTGACAGTTTTATAGTAAGTCTGAACGATACAATATAGGAAAGAGCCCAAAACGCAACATCCCGTATATCGACAAATCAACTTATTTTTTTTTTTATAATTAGAGTATAACATTTATCGCAGTAAACTGCATAACACATTTGTCGGATTAAAAAAAATAATGACGTGAAAAAAAAATTTGACTTAGACTAAATTAAAAATGATGCTAATTGCGCCGACAAGGCAATGACATAGAAGGCTGATTCCTTCTTAGGGGGAGATCATGCCTGTGTAGCCTCTTCAATCTACGCCTTGTTTAGATATGGGTGAGGGAGGACGTCAGTGGATTTGGGTGCGATAAAAGTCTGTAATGATATCGGCAACTGTGAGAATTAATCACCTCCATAACAGTTGGCACGGCAAGATCCCTGTGCATCGTGGTGTTGAGGACGTACCAAAGGGCGCCCGTAAAATTTCTGAGAGCCTTGCTCTGACACGCCTGCACTCTTCTGATGTTGTGGGCAGCAGTAGTGCCCCAAATTTGTATGGCGTAACGCCAATCAGGTGCCACTAATTGCAGATAGATAAGCCTTTTATTATTTAAAGATAACTTATTCGACAAATCAACTATATAAAACTACCTGCATAAGAATAAATACATTTGTATATAAAAAAGAACTACGTAAAATATGGCAGCGAACTCGTCATCCGGCGGACAACGAAAACTTTAACCGCGCAGATAAATTTTTTAAAACTTCTCTAAAGGATAGGTACGATCAGAATGTCACCAACTAAAGCCATCCGCAGATGTTAACTACTCGCTATGGAAATCGACAAATAGGGCTCTGAACAAATATATGACACCCGCCTTTACGAAATGAAAATACGACATGAGCCAGAACAAACAGCGATAAAGAAAAATCATTAAGCCAATCACATATCAAGACAACTAACTGCTTAAACAACAAAATGAAAACCAAAAAAGCATCAAATAACTAACATTCGTCAAAAACTTGCCAGTCAAAACACTGATTATTTTTAATATGTTAGTAAGGCATGGTTAGCCGTTCGCCTCTCTTAAAGTAGATACAAATATAATATAACAAATACCAAACCTGTTTAACACGAAGATATAAAGGTATGACGTATAACGTTAACATAATAAAAATAAAAATTAAAAGAAACACGTAATGAATTACAGAGATATTTTGTATTAGTTTTGATGCATCAGCTAAAAATGCCGCGTTTCAAAGGTAAATCGGTAATCAACACCTCTGATAGTACCCAGTACACCAACTATTGGCGCCCACTACAAATAATTGATGATGACGCGATTGACAATCTATCTAATCAGTGTTCAAGGGCTTTGATGAACAGGCGCCCACTACGATTAAAGGGCTATCTCTTATATCTGTGCTGAAGAAAAGCATTACATTTGTACACGATTTGTTAAAAACCATACGCGTCACAGATTACGCCATTAAGTCGATTTCGATTGGAATCAAAATGTTTATAAATTCATCTGACAGCTACAGCACCACCTGTCATGCTTTAAAAATCAACGAATGTAAATTTTTCTCATATGAAACCAAAAATTCAAAGCCATTTAAAGCAGTTCTTCCAGGCTTGGACCCCCTAATGAAGAATTTAAAAATAAACTGATCTCCAAGGGCTTACAGTGCAAAGACGTTAAAAGCATCCAGAAAGCCATTCGAGCTGGATACAAAGACTTATTATATGTTGTATATTTTGAAAATAAATGTACAACACTTAACCAACTACGAAAAGAGCACTCATGCATAAACCACACAAAAGTCCGTTGGGAGCATAAAACCAAAGCTCCAGGAAAGCTTACCCAATGGTTCAATTGTCAGCTATTCGGAGATGGATAAAACGGCTGCAATATTAGAACCCATTGACACCCACAGATAGCCAGTCGACGATGAACTCACATAACACCACTCCAAGATTTTCAAAAGGGAAACGATCCGATGTTCTTGATTTTCTGAGCAAAGAATCTGAGGCAGATGCAAACATGATGAAGAAACACTTGGATATGGAGGCAGAAAAAATTCAATGCAAACGAACACACGACAAAGCAACATTGCGTTCATAAACGCTTGAAAGTATCCTTGCATTATTTGACAAAGCAATGTTGCTTTGCATCGTAAACACTATGCATTGCAGTGTTGCTTTGCAGTGTTGCATTTATGAAGTCAGCCACACTTTATTATTCAGTATAGTCTCACTGAACATCAATACACTCGTACCAACGAAATTCCAATTTATAAATTCCATCCCTGAAGTGAGAATCTGAAAGGGCTTCAAAATACGCTTCCACATCTGTTATGCCCTGATCATTTGATGAAAAACGCTTTCCACCCATGCATTTTTTAGGTCTGGAAACAGATGGAAGTCGCTAGGAGCCAAATCAGATGAATACGATGGATGTTCCAACTATAAATGATTCATCAGCTGCCAGAAAATTTCGATGCTGCAATAACAAAAGTGAGCAGTTTCATGTCATCACGCAATTAGCTATTAAGCTATAATATTATGGCATGGAATGTCCGCGCCGTACGCAACAAACGACTTGAGTTACAAAATTTTTTGTGCCAATACAATGGAGGTATATGTCTTGTTTCAGAAACTTGGATTACACAAACTGACAGGATATACATTCCTAATTATGTCGTATACAGATTTGATCGTCATGCCACCAGAGGCGGTGGCGTAATTAAACAAAATCTACCTTGCCAAGGAAAAATTCGACAGAAGTTATCAAATAAGTTAAATCCACTTATAGTGTAACACTGGCGCCTTTTAGCACTAGCCCCGAGCTAGTCCAAATAAGGTCCAAACTCTATTTAAGTATGTATGTATGCTATTTTTTCTTTGAACAAAAATGGTAACCCCTCAATGAATTTTACCAGTTTAGATATTTTCAGTTGAAAGCTCATAGAGCTAATCTCTGTATACTTTATCATAATTTGATAATATTTTGCAGAAATGTGCATTAAATAATAAAAGAAAATAAATAAGTAACTAATAAAGTCGGTAGTCCCGTCTCCAAATGGATAGCATAGTTGGTGTGTTGTTGGGTAGATGGAAAACTCGTTTTAAGAAAAGCCTTTGACATTTCTCTACATCCTCATACGGTGAACAACCCCAAACTTGGGCAGCATATTACATAATTGCACGCACGGTCACCTGAAACATTTGGTGTTCGTACTGGCCGTCACTCTTCTACCCAGGAACGCTTTCTATGAACTGTTTAAATCTGCTTTGGTGTCTTTCAGTTTCAGTTGTAAGTGTTTAAACAATCGCATATCTGAGGTGATAGTGACTTCTAGATATTTGTATCTCTTTACTACTTCTAGATTCGTACCTTCCAAGCTCCACCTCTCGTTCGCGTCATATCTGCCTCGGCCAGATCGCACAACCATAACCCTTATCTTTTCTGTGTTTATTTCTAAGTTCCACGTTTTGCAATAACTGTATGTGCAATTGATCATATTCTGCACCATGTCATCGGCGTACATCAGGATTTTGACGATGTTATTTCCCAGTTTAACACCTCCTGGTAGCAGCGTCGATATGTCGTCAATGAACAAGGCGAATAGTTTGTTTTTTTTTTTCCTTTATATTTAATTTTTCTGTTATTATTAGAACAAATTCAATGAAATTGTATATACAAAAATTAACAAAACAACTTAAATAATGAGTGGTGATATAGTATAGTGTGGGATCTATTACGGAGGTCGGCAGGGTGTGATCTTCTCAGGCGTCTCGCCACCCTAACTCCTCCCATTCTGCGTCGTTTTAGAAGGCGCCAATTTTCGGTATTTTTAAGTCATTTTCAAGGTCCGTCGTTCGCATGAACCAAGGAGCACCAGTAAGCATACGCAATGTCTTGGCCTGTAGTTCTCTCACCTTTGTGATGTTTGACCTCGCTGTTATGCCAGACTCCTGCAAACCGTATCGCCAAGCAGGAGCAATTATTGTTTTGTAAATGTTCACCTTATTTCCCAAGGACAATTTATTCCTGCTTTTTAAAAGCCAATGCAATTTATCAATCCTCTGTTTTAAGGATTTTGTGATACTTGAAATATGCGTCTTGAACGTTAGCCGCCTATCCAAATACACACCCAGGTATTTGTAACCTGAATGGTTTTCCAGCAGCTGGTTTCCAGTGAAAACTCCCGGACAGAAATCCGGCCGTAAGGCGTACATCTCATTGGCAAAATATAGTTTTCAAAAATATGCAGGTATTGCTGCAGTAAGTCCGTGGCTTTGTAGATGCACTTGTTTCTAACGAGGATGGCCGTATCATCTGCAAACGTGGCAATGATCAGATCCAGAGGATCCTTCAGTGGTATTTCGGACCCAGTGGGCATGTCGTGCGTGAACAGGGTATAGAGTGTAGGCCCCAAAACGCTAACCTGGCGGACACCTGCGCAAATCGCCTTGATGCTAGATTCCACACCATCCAATACCACTGAGAAGGTCCTATTCTCAAGGTAGCTGCGCATGATTAACCTTAGTTGAGGCGGAAAGAGATTCTTGAGCTTACTGAGCAGCCCGTCGTGCCAAACTCGGTCGAAAGCCTGCTTTATATCAAGATACACTGCCACCACGTACTCCTTAGCCTCAAATGCTTCGAGAATAAAGTTAACCACAATATTTAGCTGCTCTGGAGTTCCGTGAGACTTACGAAAGAAATATTGAAAGGTAGGAACTATTTGCTTTACCTTTTTTAAGTTCCTTTTTTAAGGATCCGTGTCAGCAAACAGCGTTCAAGCAATTTTGCTACAGTGGGTAGCAGGCTAATTGGCCTGTAGGAATCTAAGGTGTAAGGGCTCTTGCCGGCCTTATGAATCTTGCAAATTCTCGCCTTCTTCCACTGTTTCGGCATATATCCCAATCTCAGCACTGAGTTAAAAATGAGGACCAAAAGTAGCACAGCTTTTAGCGGCATTGCCTTAAGTGTAAAGTTGTCCAGTCTATCTGCACCTGGAGCCGTTTTAGTGTTCAACCCTTTAATATGTGCTGAGACTTCCTCGGCTGTAATGGAAGCAACCGAGAGGCATAACTGGCCGGATCTTTCAAGTTTCATATGGACCTGGCGAACGCTGAGTTCTGAGCTGGTATCAAATGGCTGAAATCGAGCTTCCAATTCCTCGGCGAAAGCCTCGGTGGCTCGCTAAAAGATCTAGCCCAGGATCCGTCAGCCTCCTTGATTGGAAATTTTGGGTAACCTGTTGTTTATATCTTCTCGCCAGCTTCCACAAGGAGTGCTTTGTTGGGTCGTCGCGGGAGACATTTGACAAAAATCTGTAATTTTCCTCCTGTTTATGGAGCGACAGCAGCTTTTTGACTCTATTCGACACTCTACGAAAAACCCAGTCCACAATAGGGTCGCGGGTGCGACAAAACTGTCTCCAAAATCTCCTCTTAATAACCAGCAGTGCTTCAATAGCTGAGGGAAGTCCAGAACGCACTCTTGAGCTATGTGGTGGATTTATTAACATCGAAGTAGCAGCGCAGGCCACTGCGTAGCAACGTCATTCTGCTAACGCGCGCATTTTTTATTGAGTGACTTGACCCCTTTGAAATAACTTGGGGGGCAAGGTCAGGTTTTTATTTTGTTATTTATGGTATAAATTGATAGGTGATGAAAAGGTGTTAGGACCGAAAAGGAATACAGGGAAACATATTAGAAGCATGCTCAATGGGACGGGGCAGGCTTAGTAAGTATAAGACATTACGGAGTCATCTGACCTTACCTCAGACTACATCTCACTATTTATTAAATTTGGATTGATTCCAGATAGCATCGTATGCCGGTCTAGACTGCTCCCTTCCCACGCTAACATATGGAAATAAATTCAGACAAGGATATGCGGATCCAATGAAAAAGTCTGGCTTCAATCTATGGCGTGCCACCAAGTGCATCAAACAACAGCCGCACAGTTACGCTCCAATCCGTGGGACTCTAAACCAGTGGCTGCGTACGGAGACCGAGAAAGCAGAAGCATTTGCTAATGAGTTGGAAAGCCGCTTCACGCCGTTTAGCCTGGCTGACCCTGGAGACGTTGAGGAAACAGCTGAAGTCCTATCCAGGTGTATCTTAGACCACAGTCCAACTAAACATGTCACCCCTGAAGAGGTTGTGATTCAAATTCAGAGACTGAAATCTAAGAAGAGCCCCGGACATGACCATATTGACAACAAGGTGGTGAAAGCCCTCCCTTGGGAGTGTTGTTCCTGACGTTGCTGTTCAACAGCATGCTGCGGATCTGCCATTTTCACACATAGTGGAAGTGTGCAACTATATCCATGATAACTAAACCTGGTACTCCAGATAAACTTGACACATCATATAGGCCCATAAGCCTGTTTTCAACTTTTTCCAAAATTTTTGAAAGAATATTTTTGAGCAGATTGTTGGCAGTACGGGGTGTTCAAGAACCCATTCCTAAACACCCATTTAGATTTAGACCGCAGCATGGCACTCCCGAACAACTGCATCGACTCGTTAATCACACACTTACTGTGTTTGAGATGAAAGAGTATTCCTCTGCAGTCTTCCTAGATGTCAAACAAGCATTCGATAGGGTATGGATCGATGGACTTCTGCATAAATTAAAATTACTCCTGCCTGGCAAATATTTTTTACTAATGCGAAGCTTTCTTTAACGACGAACCTTCTCTGTGGCGGTAAGAGACAACATTTCCACCATCAGGCACATGAGAGCCGGTATCCTGCAGGGGAGTGTCTTAGCTCCGGTCCTCTACTCCTTATATACGTCTGATATGCCTACAACTAGAGATGAGCATTCGATTATTGCTACTTACGCGGACGATACGGCAGTTATATTCAACTCTGTCTCTCTGAACGAAGCTGCGGAGAAATTGTCCAGCTACCTGGATAGATTCCACTCATGGGCCAGGCGCTAGAATATAGCCAGAAACTCTGAGAAATCAGCTCACTGCACCTTCACATTAAGGCAAGGCGTCTGTCCGGTTGTGAATTACAACACAAGAATCATTCCGCAAATGGAGCAAATCCGGTATCTCGGTCTGATCCTGAAGCGTCTTACCTGGCGTGCACACATCAAGGTAGTTACAGCGCGCTGCTACCAAAAGCTCAAGAAACTGGAGTGGCTCCTCCGCCCATCGAATAAGTTATCTTTAACTAATAAAAGGCTCATCTATCTGCAAGTAGTAGCACCTGCTTGGCGCTACGCCATACAAATTTGGGGCACTACTACTGCCTACAACATCAGAAGAGTGCAGGCGTGTCAGAGCAAGGCTCTCAGAAGATTTATGGGCGCCCCTTGGTACGTCCGCAACACCACGCTGCACAGGGATCTTGCCGTGCCAACTGTTATGGAGGTGATTAATTCTCACAGCTGCCGCTATAACCACAGACTTTTATAGCACCCAAATCCGCTGGCGTCCTCCCTTACCTGTATCTCAACAAGTCGTAGACTGAAGAGGCTACACCCGCATGATCTCCCCCTAAGAAGGAATCAGCCTTCTATATCATTGCCTTTTCGGCGCAATTAGCATCATTTTTAATTTAGTATAAGTCACATTTTTTTTTCACGTCATTATTTTTTTTTTAGTCCGACAAATGTGTTATGTAGTTTTACTGCAATTAAGCAACAAAAGAAGATATTATTTGTCAGAAGTTATCGATTCTGTATTGGGTAAAAATGGTTCAGGTTTTCTGATAAGAATTTGCTCGTGTGAGGAGAGAAAAATGCAATGGAAGTAATCTAAGAAATATATGGTGACAGGGCTGCATCCATAAATGTACATTACGAATACCTACTAACTAGTTCTAAGTCAAAAAACTAGATCCCCGTGAACAAAATTAGTTATACCAATATTAATAGGCAACTCCAATTATCGAACTTCTATGAAACACAGATCTACGGAAAATTAAAGATAATTGTTGGCGCCGTTCTATGCCCAACTGGGTTGCTGTGCCTTCAATGCACAATGGGGGTTTTCTGTTGCGGTTATCTGCGATATGCCCATACAAATCAAATTAATATTCGCAAGTGCACTGTCAAGTCGACTAGTCGTCTCCTTTCGCTTTCCGAATTTAACAACACAAAAAAACTAAATCAAGAGACAAGATAATCAATTGTTCTTATCTCAAAATGCCTGTTGAACCGCAGTCCCCCGACTGCGGGCAGCACGCAAAAACAAAATCATCCATCAAGGAACAGCATGAGCGTACCCCACGCTCAAACAGCTGTCCGCATAAGTAACAACAACGAACACCTTGGCACATCAACAAGCGGTTCAAACAACAGCATCAACATCAGTGACTCACACCAAGCCTCACTTCCCGTTAATTTCGAGAGAGCGCGTTCTTGCTCTCCCGCAATACATCAAACAGCTACACACTCCCAAAGAGAAAACAATAACGGATCATCAATCCAAACAAACGCAGCCTCTCACTCTACCACTCAACTAACTGTCAGCTGTTCCATGGCAGCAGGTAATATGCAGCCTCTGCCGTGGAGTGCACAATGCGCTTCACCAACGACGCCACTCTCCTCGTTCCAACCAACAACAACAACAACAACCACAACGCAGACATCAGCTGCTATCTCACTAATTACAACAACCACCACGTCATCTTTCTCAGCTACAATGCCAATTTGCTCCCTCTCTTCGGCAACAACATTGATCAGAGAAAAGACATCAAACACGCAACTACAAACTTCAACCAATCAAAACCCACAAGAATCAAAAATAAAACGCAACCGTAGTAATCTCTCTCCCAACAACACTTCCGAACAAACTAGCAATAGTAAAAAAAGTAGGACAAAAACTCAAACACAAACGACAACACAAACAACACTCCAAAAGTACTGGTTGAGCGCGCCTAACACTAATAACAGGTTCGAACTCCTCTCACAAGACGAAACGGCTGAAGACGGCAGTGGTACAGAAGCAAATTCTAATGCGCCAAATCAACCTCGACCACCTACTAAAATACACAAGCCACCACCAATATACGTACAGGACGTAGAACAAATTAACGTACTAAACAAAGCTCTGAAAAACATAATACAACAAAACTACATTTTAAAAACACTTAAAAACAACGAAGTATGCGTACAGACAAATGACTCGTCGAACTACTCGGCGGTGGTTAAGATGCTCAGGGAAAACAAAACTAAATACTACACCTTTAAGCCGAAAGAGGAGCGGGGATTCAAAACAGTTACTTAGGAATATGCACTACGCCACTGACCTTGACGAACTTAAGAACGAGCTATCGGAACTAGGCCACGACGTTATTAATATACACAACGTACAACAAAAACTGACAAAGAAACCACTGCCGCTATTTTTCATTGAACTAAAAGCCAAAGCAAATAATAGAGAAATCTTTAATATTACAACACTCCTATGTACCAAAGTCATATTTGAGCCACCACACCACAAACGCACGGTAGCTCAGTGCTCAAACTGCCAAAAATATGGTCATACACGAAATTTCTGCACCAAAGACCCGATTTGCGTGAAATGCGCTGGCAAGCACAAAACTATTGACTGCAAATTAATAAGTGCAGATCAAATTAAATGCGCTCTTTGTGGCGGCTCACACACAGCCAACTATAAGGGATGTGACGTATACAAACATCTAAAAATTAAAAGATTTCCCTCACTAAAAGAGAAAGACGATAAAAAAGATGACCATCAGGTAGTAGAACAGACATCAAACAAAGTCAAAATTGGAATAACGTACGCCCAAAACAGCAGCCAGTAACCGTAGAAACCCCACAAATCAGTTACAACCCCAACAAAATGAAGAGGAACACAACAAAAACGAAAGCAACAAAAACGAATCCAACAAAAACGAGACTAGTGAAAACACAGAAAAAAAGACTGAATTTTCAAAAGATTTAGCGGAAATAAAAGATATAATAAAACAACTAGCGCAACAAATGAGTAATATGATTAACATCATAACAGTACTATTGACAAAACTCGACAACAAGAATGGACACTAAAATAAAAATTTTAACTTGGAATGCAAACGGATTAAAAAATCACCTCAATGAACTACAGCTTCTCCTACACAACAACTACATTGACATTGCTTTGATATCGGAAACACACTATACAAGTAGCCAGCACATGAACATAAGTGGATACAAGATGTACCACACATGCCATCCCGACGGTACAGGACACGGTGGGACTGCTATCATTATTAAACAAAACATTAAACATAACGTACTGCTTCCATTCCAAGAAACCTATATCCAGTCTACAAGCATACACAAATCTTGGACTCATCCGGACCACTAAGAATAACAGCCGTGTACAGCCCACCAAAGCACAATATCTCGCAGTCGCAATACCTTGACTTCTTAAAAACTCTCGGACATCGTTTTATAGCTGCAGGCGACTACAATGCGAAGCATACAGACTGGGGCTCCAGAATATCAAACAAGAAAGGTAAAAACCTACAGGGTGCACTGCTGTTAGCAAAAGCTAAACATCTTAGTACTGGCGAACCCACGTATTGGCCAACAGACAAAAATAAAAAGCCAGACCTCATTGACTTTTATATACTCAAAGACATAGACTTAAATAAATGTGTCATAACATCAAGACTGGAACTATCGTCAGACCATACACCTATACTACTCGAACTTAATTCAACTGAACTGAACACAACCAAGTCCAAACTATGGCACAACAACAAAACTGACTGGGATACCTATCGAGACTACATTAACACAAACTTAAATACAAGCATTCCACTGAGATCACCCGACAACGTAGAATCAGCTATAGTCCAACTAAAACGATACCATTGAGAAGGCAGTATTGCAAGCAACTCCGGACAAGATAATACACCATGCAAAGCGATACACACCCCCTACGCTTCGCAAATTGATATGCACAAAACGAAAACTGAAAAAAGCATGGACCATTTGCAGATCACCCGATGCGAAAAATAAATATAACAAGGCAACTAAAGAAATTAAAAAATATCTCCAAAATCAGAAAAATAATGAAATCACGAAGTATTTACAGAGGCTAACTCCGACAAGCTTTACCGACTACTCCCTGTGGAAAGCTACAAAAAAACTGACAAATAAAACAATACACCCTATAAAAATGGACAAGATCATGGGCAGTAACGAACCTAGAAAAGGCGACAGTTCTAGCGAATTATTATGAAAAAATATTTGCTGATGAAACTATCAACGAAGATGACTGTCATATAAACTCGACAGTCACTCCCCAGCCAACTCGCCTAAAAAAAATATGCACAAATGAAATACTCAAATGTATACAGCACGACATAAAGCCCAAAAAAGCACCCGGGTATGGACAAAATTGACGGAAAACTTTTAAGGGAGCTACCACTTCAAGCAGTGGTATACATACGCAATATTTTCAACGCGATAATTCGACTAAATTACTTTCCTAAAGTATGGAAAGTGGCTGAAGTCATTGCAATTCCAAAACCTGGTAAAGACGTATATAATCCAGCATCATATAGACCAATTAGCTTACTTCCACTGCTGTCAAGAATATTCGAGAAGCTCCTGTGCCAGCGACTGTTACCTATTATAGAATGCAAACATATAATACCTGACCACCAATTTGGCTTTCGACGAAAACACTCGACCATACAACAAATCCATCGTGTGACTCATAAAATTATAAACGATCTTGACAACAAAAAGTTCTGTATAGGAGTTTTTCTAGATGTAGAAAAGGCATTCGACAAAGTTTGGCACAAAGGACTAATCAGAAAATTGCGCAATATATTCCCGCATAACGTACTACAGATATTAGTACACTATATCACAGAAAGACATTTTTTCGTTAAGTACTCAGATGAATATTCCACATTAAGGAAAAATCAAAACAGGCGTACCACAAGGAAGTGTACTAGGACCGTTATTATACACTATCTTTACAGCGGACATACCAACACCAAATGACGACGCTTCAATGATAGCCACATTTGCTGATGACACTATAATACTTAGCGCACATAGGCAAGTAAACATAGCAACATCCAAACTGCAACAGCATCTGGATACTACCCTGAGTGAAAAGTGGAAAGTTTGAAAAGTGGCAAATAAAAGTAAATAATACCAAAACAGTACATGTTATATATACAACTAAAACTAAATTCACACCACCTCGTATAACGATTGACGGAGCTGACGTAAAAATTGAAAATGTAGTCAAATACCTACGATTATATATTGACAACAAACTCAACTGGAAATACCATATACTTAAAAAACGGGATCAAATCAAGCTGAGGATTAGTCAATTATATTGGCTGCTCAAATCAAAGTTAACATTAGAAAACAAAATACTGATCAACAAAGCCATTATAAGACCAATCTGGACGTACGGAGCACAAATCTGGGGAACGGCCAAAAAATCAAATACAGACATAATACAAAGACAACAATCAAAAATCATTCGTATGATCACCAAGGCTGGGTGGTATATAACTAACGATGATCTGCATCGTGATCTTAATATTCCAACAGTAACAGAGGAGATTAAAATAATAAGTCGTATCTACCAGACGAAGCTTACCCAACACCCAAATGTTGGTGTCAACCTACTACCAATACAGGAACTACAATGCAGACGCAGGTTACAGAGGACAAGGCCAGTGGATCTGGTTGAATAAATTCGAAGCTAGATACAACACATAAATCAATACCTCTTTCTTTCTTTTGTTTTTTTTATTGTGTTTATTTTTGTATTTTATATTCTTATTACATTTATGTTTAATTTACTTTAGTTTGCTCTATAATTGTATTAATTTAATTTAAATGTATATTATTTTTGTTACTATTTTGATTTTTTCCCCTACATCCTTACAAAAATAAAAAACTTTTGTGATCTGCTCACATAAATTAGTTACAACCCAGAAACTTTAAACCATGTACTAATAGTCTTAATAAAAAATAAAGACATATGTACACGACATATTGGAAATAAAAAAAAAAAAAAAAATAAATATTGCGAGAGTAGCAGCTCGGCAGAGTGCAACGCTTGCACGCTCTTTCGTTTACCGTTCTTTTGTTGTCTTTGCTTGGATTGGATTTCAATGGTATAGCATGTAACTTAGTTTTAAGTAAATGAATAAAACATTAGCAAACTATAAAGCCAGTAGTACTTGTCTTTTTAATTGCGTGCGTCGAGAATTTTTGCTGCGACAGCTGTTGAAGGAGGCGTGGTTTGTCTAAAACATTTGGGCGACCGAGCCAGGGCCTAATTTTTGACAAAAAAGAAGGATTGTCAAATTGGAGTGCAAATTGGAACTCGGTATTGTCCAGCGGGAGTTCATCATTGGAACTGAGGGTTGTTCAGCCGGGGTCAAGAGGAGTTCATTGTTGAAGCTCACGATCGTCTTGACCGATGAGTACATCAGCTAGTCGATCGGAAGTGCTTTGTGAGCAGTCAGCGTTGATTTGGGCTAGCACTAAGCACGATCCAGCCAAACTGTAAGTTCTTACATAATAGTGACCTTTGTGCTCTGACGGCACGCGAGTGAATTGATTGGATAAAGCCCTTGAAGGTTACCAAGTTAAAAAAAATTTTTTTTTTCAAGGCGTAATTAAAGGTGCTGCGTAATCATTGAGTATAAAAATTTAACTTTGGCTTTCGATAGCGGACTCTCCAAAATTAATTTCGATCTCTAGTAACGAAACTCATATTCAGTACATAAGTGCATTTGAGTATATAACTGTGTTAGTGTTGTTCTTGTTCAACAAAGGTGCTGCCTTCGCTGGCTGTGTAAGCATTACTATAACGCCAAAGCGGGATTTATGCAAGGTGGATTTTGCGAATTCGACGCAACAGTTTGTAGTTGTTGTATATAGAAAACTGTATTGAGGTGATTGTGTCTAGCCGATTTAATTATGGCCCCAAGGAAAGGTGCACACAATTAGAATCTACAACCAGCTGGCGAAGGATTGATAAACTCGTTGACGTGAAATATCTTTTACGTTTTTAAAAATCATGACTCGATGACGGTACCGCGCAATTGTGTAAAATACAAAATGAGATTGAGCAGACAAGCGATGATGAGGATGTATGCAATATACGGCAAATGTCGGAAGACTTATATTGCGAAGTGAAGGCAAAGACTTTAGGTTGCTTTAGCCAACACGGTTGCCGCCCGTCTGTTCAGTTCGAATATACTGGTCACAACGTTTCTCATTTCAACACATCGCACTCGTCACCTGGCGCAAAATTGCCTAAGTTGCAACTTCTGCAGTTTTCAGGGTGGTTTACCAAGTGGTCCAACTATCAATACCTTCAACATATTAATCGATTCAGATGTTGAGCTCGATGAATTATCTAAGTCTGTGCATCTTCGATTTTGCGATTTGGGTCTCTCAGTACTACCGATTGTCTAGAACTGTTCGCTATCAAGTCGGTAAAGTCGGCCGACTTTGACTCCTTGAGAAGACTAACATACAGTGTAACGTCACGGATGGCTGCTTTAAGGTCGTTAGGTTCTGATACCGAACTATTGGATGTAATCTTGGTGCATTTAGCTCCATCTAAGCTAGATGAAGACACCCTTGATCGTTGGGAGAAGGATTTTAATTGTGGTAGGTTACCATCATGACAGCAACTATCGAAATTCATCATTAATGGATGCTTGGCAAATGGAGAGCTGCGGCAAGGTATCGCCGCCAAGGGAAGGCTCAGTCATGCGGTGGTGGCAAAGGCGTATGCTACAGCTGTACTAGGTGCATAGACTAGCGGAATGTGAGAATTTTTTTAAATTATCACGCCTTGCCTTTTAGGGTACCAAGTGATGAGATGGGTGCGACTTACAAGATTGCGTTAAATTTATTTCTTAATTTAGAAAGAAAGTTGAATCGCTGTAAAGATCTAAAAACACGATATGCGGATTTTTTAAATGAGTACCGTCAGCTAGGGCATTTAGAAGAGGTAATATTGCAGGACGTCGAAAATATTAAATATTTCATGCCGCATCACCCCGTAGCGCGACAACAAAACTTAGAGTGGTGTTCAAAGAGTATTAATTCATATAGAGTTCCTATTTCTCTCACGAGCTTTTGGAGCTTTTTCCAAATCTTAAGAAGACATTGGCTTATGTTATTTGTCTGCTATTAACATCGAAGTAGCAGCGCAGGTCGCTGTGTAGCAAACTCATTGTGCTAACTACTGAACTGAAGTAATCAGGCAAACAGAAATTTTAGAAGGTGGGTGTCTGTTGTGAAATCGAAGCAAGCGCTGTTTCCCATTCTTGGTGTGTCTTCCTACATTTTGTGTTCTTAGCGCGAATTAGCATGAAAAGGAATTTCTGTATATCACCTTTGTTTTGTTTGTTTTGATTGCCGTCACCCATTTTTATTTTGATTGTATTGATATTGTTGTGGGAATGATATGATAGCGAGAAAGGAACATGTATAGGTTTGGCGCGATTTTTTTATGAATGATGAACATGATTTTGGTTAGTGCAATTCCCACCACCTACTTGTATTGGTTTTGGTGGGGACTTTTAAGGAATAGATAATAAATAATTATAATAATAACGAATAAATTATTCGTTCGGGCTGTTAGAAATAAAGAAACAAATGACTCAATAAATAAGTAAAATTGATTTAAAATGCATATTTTGCGCTAGGTATGTCCAAAAATCCAAGTTGAATACAGCTAATTCTACGTTGACTACCAGATAAACAGATAAAACAGCAAGCAACTGCAACTGTCCCATGTGAAAACGATATCAAACCACCTGCCCTCCCTGTTGTCTCCCTTGCGTGGGAAATGTGATAAGTTTGAGTGTGTTTTGTATGTATAGTGTGTGTATAAGGTTGTGTTGGTCTTCTTTTTCTACCTTGCGTACAAAGTGTGATAATTTTGAGTGTGTTATGTAGGTATAGTGCGTGTATAAGATTGTATTGGTTTCTTATTGTGTGTAGCACTGGGAATATTTTTGTACGATTTTGCTTTGTGATCATGCCTACTTTTTTTGCTGGCCGCCTGGTATTTTCATTTCGTTCATATAAATGAATATAGGCAAAATACAAAGCAGCCATGGCTCGATTTCGTTTGTTAAAGAACGATTTCATAAATTAAAGAAAATTCCACACAATTTGCCTAATATTCTCGAACACCTTGCAAATAAAAAACTTTGAAAAATAAAAATCAAAGAAAGAAGACAGTGTCTCTGATTTTTGTTTTTATTATGTCTTTCTTGTGTTTTTATAATTTTGTTATCATTCAATATTTTCCCCTTTTACGGCAGTCCGTCCATTTGCTTGTTTACCTTAAGCAAACCAACAGAATATTTTACGCCACATGGTTGAACAGACAAGAAATCTGTACAACTGCTGAAAATTTAACATAAGCCAATCGTTTCTTAAAAGTCTCTCCGGCAATTTTTTTAAGGGAGAAATGGGAACTCTATATGAATTAATACTCTTTGACACTCTCAGCAAGACAGAGATAATTGTAAAGAGATAAGTGAGGTGAGTTATTAGTTTTTATAAAAGACTTTCCAAGAGAGCAAAGAGGAAATACGGTTATTCAAATATAAAAACTGCTTATCGAGAGCAAGAAGGAAACAGAAAAAGAATAAAATAGCAAAAACAATTTAAAGGGAGAACAAAGCAGGAAAAAAACAAGAGATTGAATATCAAATTTCAATACACAGGAAAGCCAATTTTAAGTGTTGTACTTGCCAAAATAATTAAACATTGTTAAGCACAAAATGTATATGAGTGAAATGAGCCATACACCACAAATAAAGTCACTTAAAACAAAACACCGGAAAGAATATAAATAAAAGTATATTAAGCACAAGCACAACACAAAGTATTCCATTTAGATTTTATAAATTCGCATTGACGGCACATGTAGCTAAAATGTACAGATAAGTTTTAGTTGATGATCAAGATTGCAACTATCAAGGGATCTTGTGGCGGGAGAATAGGTCTGACGAGTTGAAAGTCTTGCGATTAAATACTGTGACATACGGCACAAGTTCGGCTCCATTCCTAGCAGTCCGCTGCTTGTTTCATTTACCAGAATCTTATAAGGGCGAATATCCAATAGGTTGCAGAGCGGTGTCCAACAGCTTCTATATGGACGATTTATTGTGTGGGCAGATACAATCGAGGGTGTTGCCGAGATAAAGAGGCAGTTACCCACCTGTTGAATTTAGGCCAGTTTGAGCTATTCAAGTGGAGGTCTAGCTGCCCGGAGGTGCTATGGAATGCTGCTGATAGTGCCTTTAGTTGATAGCTAACAGATGATTGTCCCAATACGCTTGGCGTATTATGGGATCCTCGAAATGACATTTTCTAGTTTGCTTTTCTTCATCTAGTTCTAGTGCTGTTAGAAAACGAGTGGTTTTATCTGAGCTGGCGCAACTGTTCGATGCTCTTACAGTGCTCAGTCCTTTAATTGTGTTAGGAAAAATATTTATGCAGGAATTGTGGCTCCTTAAGATGGGGTGGGATGAAGAGCTGCCGGAGAAAGTGCCACAGCAGTGAAAAAGGTTTCGTATGGAGTTGAATAGGGTATTTAAGGTTTCAGTTCCACGCTCTGTTGTACCATTTGGGGATGAGGCTTCTCCCAAGCTTCAAGATTTCTCGGACGTTTCGACTAGCGAACACGGCGCTCTAGTTTATACTCGAGCAGTCGATAGGTCGGGTCGAGTTGAAGTTAGATTTTTGCGATAGTAGTTTGGGTTCATCGAATCAATTCATACGCAGCCTCGCAGGCACTGTATGATTTTGTGCGTCAGGAGTACGGAGTTTTCGGTTGTCGCCAACTAACATGCAAGGTGTTTCGGAGTTGTGTGGCGTACTTTCGTGAACGACCTTATATGCTGACCCAATGCATGGTAAATTTACCGTCGCAACGCGTGAAGGGAGATGTATAGCAATTCACTAGAGCGGGTCTGGATTCGCAGGCCCGCTAAGCATACTTCAACCAACGCGGTCGCCGGTCTGTGGAGGTGTATTTTTGTGTTTTCGTCTGCTTGTGACAAAGGCTTGTCACATCGAGATCGTTCCGGACCTGAGCACCAACGCTTTCATAGCTGCATTAAAGCGCTTCTTTGCTTGTACAAGCCTCGACTGGACCCTGTTCTCCGACAATGCGACAAACTATGTCGGCGCATGTCGCGAGTTAAGGCGTTGTCCAGCCGCTTCTTGAGAGGGCACTCCCAACCCTGTCTAATGGAGGAGTGTAGCAATCGCGTAAATTTTCATTTCATTCCTCTTCGTTCTCCTGTCTTTGCAGGCTTGTTGGATAGCGCCGTGAAGGTGGCGAAACGTTTGATGGTGCATCAAATCAATGGCACGGCATTCAATTATGAAGAGATGGTTACTGCCGTAACTCAAGTAGAGGGCATCTTGATCATCTGTCCGTTGTCGGCAGATGCCAACGATTTTGAGGCATTGGCTTTAGGACATTTTCTGGTGGGGCGGCCTATCAACACGATTCCTGAGCCTTTAGATGATAATGTGCTGAAGTTGTCAATGGTCAATCGCTGGAAGCGCATTCTAATAGTGCAATACGGATTTGCGGATGATATTCCGTTGAATATTTGACGTTACCTCATGAGAGCGTAAAATGGTCTACTACCGGTTACAATCTTAAGGGAGACATTCTGGTTCTCAACCCCCACGATAATGCCGCACCCAGCCAATGGAGCCTTGGACACATTCAGGAGGTACACCTTGGAAAGTACGGGCTTATTCGAGTTGTCGCTCAATGCACTAAGTCGGGTATTCTCATATGTTTTGTTGTAAGAAGCTTCCAAGGCGGTGAGTATGTTGGCGCCGTTCTATGTGCAACTGGGTTGCTGTGCCTTTATTGTGCAATGGCGATTTTCAGTTACGGTTATTTGCGCTATACTCATACAAATCAAATTAATATTGCGAGAGAAGCAGCTCGTCACAGTGCAATGCTTGCACGCTCTTTCGGTTCCCTTTCTTTTGTTGTCGCATGTAAGTTAGTTTTAAGTAAATGAATAAAACATTAGCGATGGCAGCTGAAGATGTCGCATTTTGTCTAAAACAATAATATCATACAATGAGCATGGGCTAAAAAACAGGTATATACATCAGGAGTTATTTAATTACATTAGACGCTTCGACATATTTGCTTTAATAGAGATACATACTGAGCAACGTCGTACTGAACTCACTGGCAACCAGCATCTCGCAGCAGTCGATTTAGAAAATCAATAGAAGGAATAGTTTTTGGCATGAAAAAAGATCGGGTTATGTTAGGAATACAACATTATTGGGATACCTGCAATTAGTTGACTACGATTAGACTTAAAACCCACACAATAATTGGAGCCAAGAGTTCAATTAAGTTAAGAAAGTAGCCAACCAATGATGCGAAAGCAATATCATAATAATGGGAGACCTAAATGTAAGAATCGGGCAGGTGCAGCAAGTGATTACGGACCTCGTAGTAGCTTCATCAAGAACAGAAAACACACATGCTCACATGATCAAACTGTTAATGCAAGTAGAAAAGACTTTGATCCTTAATGGTGGTGCAAGGCGATACCGAAGGCCGATACACCTATATCGGCACATTGGATTACTCTGTCAACGATATATCTCCTGCGATATTCAATCAATAGTAGAAGATTTCACTGTTGAAGATAAAGTATAGTCAGACCACATGCCCATCTACCTAACGCTTCAAATTTACACAATACCTACTCAGTGCGAAATCTATACCGGTTGCCTAAACTGATTTGGAAAAATCAGAACAAAGAATGGCATGTGTCCAATTTAAATGGAAATCTAAATACGACAAAACACGAGAAATCTGAACTAGATCTTTCGGTCATATGTGCAATAATCAAATCATCGACACCTAACCAAATGACTATGACAAATAAATACAAGAGTAAATGGTTTCAAGCATAATGCCTGAAAGCTAGGGATAAGACATTTGGATAAGGGATAAGTATACACGACAAAAAAAATATATATCAACAAACGATTACTATGAAAAATTAATAATTAAAAAAAAACAACAATCCTCATTAAGGTTATAACGTAGAGCAAATAGTGTGACTAACAACAAATACTGGTGGATGATAGTGAAGGAAATTACGCCTTACCTAGTACGTCCACATATAACATTTGAGGAATTTGAATTTTATTTCCAAAAATTATTTAACCCGCGGCTAAACCCCATTGAAATCCACTATGCTCCGTATTTGTATATAAATGAAGATTTGGATAAGCCGTTTGAAGACATGAAATTAAAAATATGTTATCAAAAGTCAATGTGAACAAAACCCCAGGCAGACAGAGTGCCATACGATTTTTTTTTAATGCTTCAGAGTTTTCAATCGAGTTTTTAAATGAACTAGCTAAAAGCTTCACAAATATTGTAAACAGTAGCAAACTAAATGCCCCATTAATGATTTCCTATTTTTAAAAAGGGAGATTCAAAACAATCCGAGAATTATAGTGGAATCTCATTTATGAACTGCTCAGCCAAAATTTTGATGGGAACTGTAAACGAGCGTCTTACAGCCGGCCTTACTAAAAATAAAAAGCTTAATAACATCAATCTGGATTTAAAAAAAATTATTCAACGATTGAAAATATCTACAGCATATATGCAATAGTCCAATTAAAGTTCGCTCAGAAAAAAGTCTATGCATTTTGTGTGGACTTTACAGCAGCGTTTGACAGAATACCACGTAACCTCCTCATTTTTAATCTTCTAGGGGGTGGACTTCAAGTTGATAATATGAATATAAGACTCCTGCTCTATGAAGACGATATAGTGGCAATTGCAGACGACATTAAGACGCTGCAGTCTATGATAAACAGATTGGAAACGTACTGTGATATTTGGGGAATGGATCTTAACCTTAATAAGTTAGAGATAATGACGTTCCGTAGAGGAGGTCGACCATCAGCTGGAGAAAAGTGTTATTTTAAAGGAGCGGAGGTTAAAATGGTAACAAAATACAAATATCTAGGAGAAACATTGGCCCCGAATATGTCGTTTGTGACCCATATCTTAAACAAGAGGGTAGCGTCAAAGGTAGCAATAAACTCGACCTGGTAATCATTTCTTGGCAAAAGGAATATCACACTGGCTGCAAAATGGTATCTTTTTAGTTCTGCATATAGGTCCATCCAAACTTATGGAGCCCAAGTGTGGTGTTATTCATACTACAATGAAGGAAATACATTACAGAGATAATTCGTCAAGCGGGTATTGCAGATAAGGTCCAAGCCTCTGTGAAATCTCTGCTGGTGGCTGTTGTTTATTGTTATGGTGAGTAGAATTAATTAATATGAAACGGATGCGTCTGCATCATCCGTTATCAACCAGACAGCGCTGTCTCCCCACTATGTAAATAACGAGGGCCGTATTAACATTATGGGAATTATTAACGCGACCGCAACGCTTTGCCCTGATTGCAATGATAACGATAATCCACCGTTACCACATGACGACCTTTCTGCACGTAAATTCCGCATCCAATCAAAAAACAGAAAGATCATTGGTTAGCCCGTGCTTAGCCACAAACGTGCATCTAAAAATAAAAAACCGCTGGAGAACAACTCTTTTTTTCCTCTAAGCAATAAAATGGACACAGAAGACAACTGTAAACGGATCACCTAACGTTTCAGATATACCTCCATCTATTGAAAAGAACCATACCTCGACACCAAATGATCCCGATTCCCTATCAGAGATCGAAAAACTAACAACCAGGGCAGTTGCTGCGGCCGCTCCGGCCCAGCTCTCTGAAAATCCAACCCACAATCCCCCGGCTGGTCATAGTGCCGCCCATACCACTCCACGCGACATTTCCGGCACATCAATTGTCCAATCTCCACCAAAACATACACCTATTGGCCTCCGGGCTATCATCGATGTGCCTGATCTCCTTGAACTTCTAGAGGAGGTTACCAACGCACGTAACTTAGAAGTTAAATGTTCTATGGGAGGCACTACGAGGTTATTAACGCAAAATATGTACAGCTATAGAGCGGTAGTCAATGAAATTTAATTCCACTAATATCAGTTGAAGGACCAGAAACCTTTTATAAGAAATTTGTTATTCTCCACCCGGATTAGGGATCTAGAAAAGGAACTACTTAGTTTGTGGCACAAAGCAGTTCATATCCATGACCACAAACCCCGCAAAACAGGGTTGCGATTGGACCTATTCTTTGTGAATATCTCTCCAGCCGACAATAACAAGTCCATCCTTAGACCTAAGCTACTTTGCAAAAACAGGGTAGTAATTGAAATGGCTAGAAAATCCCATGATTTCGTGCAGTGCCATCCCCGCCAATAATACACCCATACCTCAAAGCATTGTCATAGGAAATTCTTATGTGTAGCCTGAATAGAGAAGCACCAGCCACGTCTGCTTATTGCGGTGGTAACCATCCTGCGAACTATAAGGGTTGCACATTTTTTAATTTCGCAGCGCCTCCAACCCAAAAACAAACAAAGCTCTCCTGATAAATCCAGTCAACATCATGCCCCGACTCATTCTCCAGTCTGGCAATCTAATGGCGCTTCTTTTGCCGAAATAGCCAGTGGCCTTAAAGGCGTCATACCCAGGCACACAAATTTTCTAACACTGGGCCTCGAGACCCCAGAGTCCAACAACATCACCAACAACATAGACTCGCCGTCCTCAGAATACATCAGGTCGACAAAAACACGATGAAACAACATCCATACCAACGTGAAACGCAAAGACAATCGCAGCTCAATCCCTCACAAGCGCCGGTCAACATCTCCCACTGGCAAGAGGAGGCTTTTGTGACGCTATTTGAAGGGCTGACTGCCACAATCAACAACAACTTCGAGAAGATTTTCGACCAACAGAACAGCATGTTAGAGATGCAGAGACAAATTTTGGCTCTTCCAAGCACAAGCTTCTAAATGAATCCGTTAAAGATCCTAGTCTGGAATGCGCGGGGCATCCCAGGCAAATTAATGGAAGTTCAAAACTTTGTACAACATAATCCCATTGATTTAATCCTGATCTGCGAAACGAAGACCAGTCATAGACGTATCAACATGGCAGGGTTCAGCGTGTATACTGTGGCACACCCATCAGACAATTACTACGGAGGAGCAGCTATTATGGTTAGAAACACCACGAAACACTTTCATCAAAAAAGCTTCAGCACCGAACTCGGCGAAATAGTATTTGGAGCGATTTATTGCCCACCAACCTTCAGTTGGTGGCATTACCGGTTTGCCGACATCTTTATCAGCACTGATAGCCGTAGATATGTGATAGCTTCATTGCTGGTGATTGGAACGCCAAACATCCCTTGTGGGGATCTAACTTCACCAACACCAGAAGGAACGGTCTTGCCGCCTGCGTGTATACTTTAAAAGCAAACATCCTGGATACAGGAGCCCCTACACACTTCCCCAATAGGTCAAGCTGTAAACCCTCTTGAATTGATTTCGCAGTGTACAAAGGCATTCCAGACTTAAAGGTTTCAATCTCTGAGAGCTGGGACCTCGACTAAGACCATCTTCCTCTCATTATCTCCATTGACGCTCAGCCAATCACGGTAATATCACTACCTTCAGAGACTCGCTAAACAACTCCTTGCACTTAAACATGGAACTCACTACTGCCGATGATATCGCTCACGCTTGAGCCTATTCTCCGACAAAATACGTGATGCCGCTACTACAGGAAATCAGAATGGCATCAAAGTTCAACCCAACAGTTTCATGTCTCGTCATACTCGCCCACCAGCCGTAATTGCAGATCTCCTGCTCACAAAGAGACATCTGTTACCTACAATCACAACACCCCCTGGATAAGGCACGGTGGTATCGGGCGAAAAATGAGTTGCGGGTGGTTTTAAAGCGGCTTCGCAGCGCTCACTTTGAGAATCTGCTGGCCAACACCGGCTACACAATTGGGTCCAGACACTCACACTGGAAATTCACCAGGTGCATCGAGTAACGGATCATATCCTCAAAGCTTTCGATAAGGAGAAGTTCTGCAACGTAGCCTTTCTCGACATCCAACAGGCTTTCGATCGACTGTGGCACCTTGGTCTCAATCAAAACTGCGCTGCCGGCCAACTTCTTCCGCTTGTTCCGTTTAGGAACAGGAGAAATTTACAGGAGATATGGTTTTTTGTCCAAATCAGAGCCTGCCAGTCGCCTATCATGCCTATTGCTTCCGGAGTCCCCCAACACCCAGAGCCAGAATGTTAAACATTTTACCCCGCAACAAATGGTGGTGAGCTGGTGGTCGGTGAGCACTATCGGTATCGATATGCGGCCGAGCTATCGGTCAGCAACAAAAGTGTGAGTCGGCCATCAGCAGCAGACACAGTCGTGCGAAGAGCGTGTGCCAGACATTATCTTTTCATTTTTCTGACATTTCTGACAACACTTAATACTAATAATAACATTAAATAAACATATTTTGCATATATGCATTCTCTACTCCAGCTCCTGTGAATACGATACTGCCGACGGTCGTCAAGAGTAGCTGCACCTCTTCAAAGATTTGGCAAGAAGATGGAGAGTAGGCATCAACGCAATTAAAAGCGTAAATGTATGCTTCACGTTGAAACACAGGGTCCCTCCATCAGTATTTGTGCACGATACCCCCTTGTTACAGAACACATCCACCAAGTATTTGGGCCTCACTTTAAATCAGCGACTTTCCTATCGGGATCACATCGCTAAAACCTTTAAGTCTTGCAACATGAAGAGAAGTCTTCTACACTCATCATATTTATAGCTTTTTTAGTGTGCACAATAGCGACCGCTGAAGTAGTAGCCTCACCAACAACGTTGAAAGCACGGCAGGTGTAAGTGTCCGCATCTTCAGGCAAGCAAGACATGATATCGAGTGCAACAAAGCCAAAGTTATTAGTTTCGGTGAAACGAGAGCCAGATTTTAGTGGCAAATTATTGTGGTACCATTCAACACGCATAGAGGGATCGGAGACGGGAATCAAACGGCATTCGAAGTGAGCTAAACGAAAAAGCAAGCTACCTCTGCACCGCAAACGGATGGTCTATGAGCAGGTTATTGCTCCTATCTGGAGATGCGGTATCCAGATTTAGGGTACTGCAACAAGTATCAGACTCTTCACAATAAGGTAGTGGGCCTTATTACTGGTTGTGAATACTACATAAGGAATTCGACTTTGCACCACGACCACAATTTGAGTACCGTAGAGGAGCAAATCTCCTTCTTCTCCAGCAGATACAATAATCACCAGACTTAGAAAGCGCCACTTCGGCGTCTTATTTTGCACACACCGCACTTCCCGGATCACCACACAATTACAGCCACCTTCAATAGTACTTGGTGGACAACCTCCACCAAGATCATTTTGTCTTTTTATCAAAACTTTTCCCAATCGACTGGACCTTGGCTAACATTTTTTGCAGACCGGCTGCTTCGGAAAGCGTTTGCAATTCTTTACAGTGCCTCGCGCCATGTCAAACGCTTGGCTCATCTAATGTATGTGTTACAATCGGTGAGCGCGACCTTATGTTCGCAACACTGACCAGATCGTTTAGCTCTGTTGAATAGTTTCCTTACTATCTGTTTTTTAGTTGAGAGCATTTCATTCCACCACGGGACCTTACGTCTACTATGCGTGGTGAATTTGTGTTGCTCTGCTTAAAATATTCTTTGAGCATCAGGTTGAGTTGTTCCGCTGTTTCATCTAACTCCTATGAAGAGCTGATACTGTGAACAAGGGTGCTGGCCTTCGCGTTCACTAATCTCCGATTAAGGTTCCAGTCCGTCTTCTTTGGGGGATAGATTGGAGACCAAAGTTGTGAGCTATTGGAGATGTCGAAATATATGTGCATATGATTCAACAGAGAATTTCCCTCACAGACATGTCAGTCTCATATGGACTGACTTATGACCCTGCTAGCAAGGGTGAGGTCAAGTACCTCCTGAAAGGAGGCGGAGACAAAGGTTGGTTTGCACCCCCTGTCTGCTATATCTAAATCTGGGCTCATAATTTAGTTAAGTAGGTACCCACCCCTTATGTTGATGTCAATGCTGCCCCAGATTGTGTGGTGGGCATTAGCATCTCAACCGATAATCATTTGTCGATTTGTCAGGCGACAGTGATCGACAAGCGTCTGGACTTCCAGTGTTGGGATGCTCGTATTATCCGCAGGGAAATACGCTGAGGCGAGGACAATTTCCTGCACGCTTGTTGCCGTAGGAACCTCCACGATGGCCGCTGTAAGGTCTCTATGGATAAATTAGTGGCGTGTAATTGATACTATTATCTATTAGGATAGCCGTGCGAGGGGTTTCTCCCGAGCTATGGTAAAGCAACTTACCTGATTCGGTCGCTAATCCATAAACGAAGCCTCCTGTCACCCCAGGCTCCTGTATTAGCGCGAACGTAAATTTATTTTCGGCTAATCGTCTGCATAGGGTGGCCGACGCCTCTATGTCGTGACGCAGATTCGCCTGAAGGACTTTAATTTTCATTTGGGTCCTTCTTTAGGGAGCGCAACAGCAGGTCGTTGCGCTTTGCGTTGTATGGTCCCTTTCCACGACGCGCCTTGTAACTGCCGGCCTCACTAAACCCGGGTTGGAAACCGGCCTTGGCCTAGTGCCTCCCACCTTTCCGGATGTTGATTCCGAAGCAGAGAGTGATGATCCGCTCCGCGAGATGGGCCGCGCGGCTGACGGTTTAGCCAGCTTAACATCTTAGCCAGCACAGGCAGCTGGCTTTTGGGGTGGGACCACCAAAGCTCGGTAGGCCTGCAGGCACAAGTAAGCATTTTGTCGTCGAGGTGAAGGATGAGGCAGTGAAACCACGGTGGACACAGTTTTTGGCGCGATTGTTGTTTGTTTGGCGGTGGTGGTTCTAAGCCGTCCTCTTTCAGCCCAGGTCGCAGAGTGGATCTCAACAGCAGGGGGCACCCGCTCCACCGCAACTGCAGCACTCACTCCAGCTTCCAGTGGGGCGCTACCAGGCTGATGCTGATTGCAGATGCCTTTCAGCATCAGCTTGATGTGGCCAAAGCGGTAGGCGATGATGCCCTTACGTGTGGCCAGGGCAGTGTAAGTGACATCATTGACAATGGCTAGGAGGTGCAATTGGTGGCCATTTGCAGCACGGTGCAACACCTTCCATGGACCCGCTTCCGGGAAGGGGTTCTTGGAGGCTATAAAGGCGAGAACCCTCTCATTGCTGAGATTACCGCTTTGCGGGAAATAGCCACGAATAAAGTGGCCATAGAGCACTTCTTTGATGCGAACCAGGTTGTTCCTCAACCATGTGGACATTGTGGAAGAGGTTATCTGTAGCCAACCGGTTCGGGGGAACATATCTCTCGAATTCTGATTTGAGATTTTCACCCCGTTTTCGATAACAACCCCCAAGATAGCCTCATACAGCAGTGCCATATTCTCAGCAGTAAGGAGTTTTCTTGATCCGCCGGTTGAGATAAACCCATGTCTGACGCTGCTTTCTACCCGGCTGAATGAACCTTTATCAGACTACACATGAGTCCGCTTGGGTGTCTTGGTATTGTTCATATCGGGCGATTGGTACTGGGAGCGTGTTCTTTGCGCTCTTTGGTGGTTAGGCGCACAAAGGCTTGTCCTTTGTCCAAATGAAGCTGATGCAGTTGGGCATCTGCCTCCGTGGCGCCGGATTTTTGTGACGGAAGTCTGGATGCAGATACCATTGTACGGTTTGACTCCGAATCCAATGACATGGAATCCTCCGACATGGTCGTCAAGCCGGAATTTGGTGCCTCCACCGAAAATCCAGCTGCCTTACCCTCTCCTGATGGGTTATGTATAGTTGGTCGATTCACGACCTCTTGTACGTGCCCAATGGCACACTCCTTGAGGAGTGTTAACTGGCAGCCCTATGGCTGCAAAGCTGGTGTTGACCAAGTCCGTAAAGGTATGGCCAGAGGATGATGCATTTTGAACTGCATCGCACACATTTAAATTGGTGGTATGTGTAATTTTAGTCCCACGAGTAATCCGGAAGAAAGGTCACCCACGACAGAGCCCATTATCGCGGTAGGTTTAATTGAAACTGGGGGCGACAGGTATCCAGAGTCAGCATACTAAAGATCAGGCACCCCCCTGACCATGCACCCCTGGCGTACGCTGTTCCACCTTGGATTAGGGTGTTTGATTTAAGGGAGTGGCACATTTCTCGCCCGACTACCATTAGCCAGCATCCGAAGCAGAGACATGACTAATCACTAATCACGACATCACTAATTATGGATTTATAATTTTAATAATAATTATAATTATTATAAAAATCTTGTTATGGTCAAAGTTTGAGAATCAGTCCACATTATACTTTTACAATGATATTAATTTAAAAAAATTATACAAAAAATAAGTTTTCTATTTATGTATGTAATCTAAGAGTATAAATAAATAAATGTTCATCTACTCCCCTTCCGATAAAAAACCAGCTTATAACAAAAACCGCTTGTTACATTTTAACGCAAATTTATTTGCAGTATTAATTGGAAAATGTGAGTTGAAAATGTCAGAAAAAATAAAGTAGAAGGGAAATCTATATATATATAGGGTAAACGACTTTTTTTTTTCAAATTTTAATCAATTTAAATTTCATTTACTTTGTTTAAAAACTCATACTTTTAAACCAGAAAAAATGTATTTTTTAAATATATGCAGAGGTTTAGAAAAATTACCAAACATTTTTTGAGTTTATAAATATTTGCAGCATTTTATATAAGTTAACGACATATTCATCAGAATTCAGTAATATTTATCAGAATTCAGTAAGTACGCAATTAACGACATGTCCATCGGAATTCAGTAGCCATTTCTTGACTACGCAGTTGGCGACGTATTCATCAGAATTCAATAATTATTTCTTGCCTGCGCACCATACTTCTGGTTTTCTTTAGCAGTGCGAGGTTTCATTTGCACTTGAAGGCAAACCTAAGTTTAGTTCTTAATCAGCTCACAATCAAGACACATAGTGTCGCTTAAGTGACTTACTTTCTAATTATATTAATAAACAAGAAAGGCACATAGTGCCGCAATAAAATATAGTAACTAGACTCTGCTAGTTACGTATACTTTAAAATAAACACGTCGTTTTAACATAACTCTTGTTGAACACTTAGTAAAACATAAATGCTTAAAAATAAGGTTACACGAATTTTTAGTACACAGGCACTGTTGTTACTTATAGGTTGAGGGTTATTGGCGTGTTCGGCGTAGGCTGGTCTACTATCAACTTAAAATTTTTGTCAGCCCAAACGAACTCGTTCCGTTGATTGGGAACACTTCTACCGTCAATTCCTGCATTTCGAAAGTCTTCGAGAATACGGGGCACCAATTCATCTGATATGAGCACTTGTATCCAGTACCCAATAACGACGTAAGGCTCAGATTTATTCACTGTGGCTCCTGCAACGGCTTCTGAAACTAAGGTCAATGCCAGCTGATGCGATTTGAAAGTGAAGTGACGTCCATGACGTATACGATCTTTGATTGCCAGTAGCATAAATTTTATAGCATAGGGAGCCAAAACAATTTCAACTCCATCAAGCGAAACGATGTCAGCAGAAATATGTTGATGTACAGAGCAGGACTTATGAGCAGAGTTACGGCTGGTCGCTATAGATTGTAGGAAGGCAAGAGTATTGCTTTTCACCCGTGATTTTCGAACACGATTGGTGTCTTCTGCAAAGTTCTCTGTATATTTCAACTCTCTAATTGTGAAATCCGCATTAACTCCCGCCAAGTCTGAACCTTGCTTTTCTAAATCATCTCTTAGTTTAATTAGTGTATCTGGAAGAACTTCAAAAACACTAAATTTGCGGTGTATGTTAGTTACTAACCATTCCCCACCAGTTTCTATATCCTGCTTTAAAAAATTCAATATTCCACGTCCATTCCATTGCGAGGCCTGCTCCACCTCATCATCTGTAACTCCAACAATCTGACAAAATTCAACAGTACCAAGTGCGGTATTAATGCATCTCAATTGAGGGTCTTGTGAAACCAGAAGATTTTTTAATAGTGAATTCGTGCTACCGTCAATACTCTTTCGCCATGGTATGTTGTCACCGCAACATAACGTATTGCCGCTCTGGAAGCAGTACCGACCAATAGACTGAAGAATATAAGCTGGCCAAGTAGGAGGTCTCAGTTTTCCAATTGGCAAATTACACTGCTGTTGTAACTCTTCCTTTGTTTTAGCCAATCTAAATGTGAGCTCAAATCCCATTCCTGACCGGGTGCTACCGGGCTGACGTATATGTACCCGTTCGTCTCCGTGCAAGTCACTAAGGCCAAAACTAACATAGTGCCAGTGTGGCGGAATATTTTTCTCTGGTTCACCACGGTTGTCATACATACTTATATAGTCCAAGGGATCGGTACCACCTAACCAGAACTTCACCATAGTTGTGACTTGAAGTGGATTTTTTTGGTCGGGATAGACAAGTTGCATATGATTAATTAATGCTTCTAAGCCAGCATTCACGAATTCCGCATCATTGGCCATTGTAAATATACGTTAACTTCGACCCTTCAATATTGCAAATTTCTTGTCTCAACTCTAGAGTATTGAATTATAAGTGGGCGATGTTTACTGTTAGAGTTGCAAGACTTTCGATAGTTTCGATGGTTTTTAGTTCTCACTATTGATACTATCGATAGTAACGCATTAAACCTGTAAAAGGGCCAATACACATCGCAAAGATGTCTGCACAAAACCTGCTTGTTATATATTCGCAACCATTCGGATCGCATTCTAAAATAACAACCCCTAATTGATGTCACTTTTCCATGTGATTTTTGTAGAAAGTGATACGAATCAACGAAGAATCACCAACCATTCGAATCCTAGCCCAGTGTAAAAAGGCTATTAAAAAATGCGTAGCACACTCATGACGCAAGCCGTTTGATAAACATCATTTGTAATCCAAATTTTGCGAGCGATGGTTGTTTAAAATGGTTACGGACGAAGCATGTGCGGTTAAGTGCTATTTTGTGCAAAACAAAGCGAAAGCAAACTGAAAAAAACGTGTTCGGATGAAAACGTGGTATAAAAAAAGAGCTAATGAGAGCGACACCAAGGTATTGAAAGAATAGAGTTCAGGTTTTAGTCTTCCTACTTTCCTCAGCCATATTACATTAATTCACTTACACTGTACATATACAGTATAGCCTCCGTAGTCCGGATACATATAGTTTTGACCATTGCACACTGGTTCCAAAACCAAATTTCTTGACAGAAATTCAGTGTTTTTTTCAAGAGTTAAGCAAAAACCATATATCATTCCAATAGAGTATTCTCTAAGGCAGTTTAAAATTATAATGGTACAATTGAAATTGAAGCTCTGTCGATTTAGGCAGCCCTGGCAGTCAGCTGATCAATTACCGCAATGTTTGCCTTTGTTAGCCTTGCAAATAAAAGCACATTTCAAATTAGTGTAACTCAGTATTTTCTTTGAATATAAAAGTATGCAAATATGCTACACAAAGTAGAAGGTATGAATAATGACGGGAACGCAGCTGGAAAAGCTTTTCAGAAAGCGACACATTTGCGTCAATAATTGGTTTTAACCCGGAGGTTCTAAATAACTTCTATATAGTTTTAATAAGCACTTCAGGCAACTATAACTGGCACCCAATGTCAGCTATGATATATAAGGTGTTAGGTCATGAGGCCCAGATCATAGCCGCATCTTCCCTTTCAAGTTGGCTGCTTCGGCGAAAACGCGACAGAGTCCCGGAACAAGTTTCATAAAATAGACAAAATAGCCGTCTTAATAATATAACTTGTTTTTTGTAGAGCGCGCGATTCATCGGATCCACTGGTTTCGAGCACTTATATTAAAAAAAGACAACTGCAAAATAAGAAACACAGTAGAGATTAACCTTTTTAAGACCACCAAATGTTAATTTCTTCAGTAATAATGTGAATGCAAATGACGACGACAGTGAAAATGAATTGGACACATATAAATATATCGATGCCTATTCGTTCGATTTAGATGTGGAAAATGTTTAATTAAATAATTCATTCAATAGACATGTAAAAATGTATGTCTTAAATATTTTTCGTGTTTCCTGTTCATGCATATAAAAATTTAGTTGTTTGTGAAGTAATAATTGTTGGCGGTTTTATATTAAAAAAAAATTATATATTTATAAGGATTTACAAGATATTTTCCGGATTTAGATATTTTACAAGTGGAGTGGCGGAGAAGGCGTGATTCGATTTATTTTTTGAAAATTTTCTCATGATTTACATATACTATGACTAGTAGTATTTCAAGTTTCAGGTGTGTATCTACATTTTTCCAATTTCTGCCAACAAATTTGGATTTGGGACCATTGTGCACTGTCCGGATTACTGAATTGAATATTTATGTTGGTTTTAAATATGCTCTTTAGAATTTTTACAAAAGTCAAGTTTCCAGACCTTTGTATATTTTTAGTCACAAAATTTCTTATTTTCTTTATGTTGACTTTAATATCAAAAATAGTCGATTTTAACACAAACATTTTTCCGCCTACGTCATGCTTTTGTGTTGCCGTTTTTTTCTTTTTTTTGGTGCCATCATATATTCTTAGCTATACAAAATGCTTCACCAAAGTAAATATCATGCAAGTTCTTTCAGGTACTTTCGTATTTTTCTTACTCATTCATTCATTTGGTTTGGTGGTCTATGACTAACGGAACGTCAAAAATAGCAAAATTGACAGGATCTTATCTTTTCTTTTATCCCGAGAACTTCTATCTATCAGACTCGTGGAAGCAAGCTGTTGTGCTGCTTACGAAAATAATAAAATTAAAAACAAATTTAAAACTAAATTTAGAAGTGTACGAAGACACAGAATTAGTTGAGGGTGTCAAATACGACGAGTCATTAGGCATAATAAAGTCTCCCCCGGAATACGAAGGGAAACAGGAGTCTTATGTGTCTTGGAGACAAGCAGCGCACACAGCCTATAGATTATTTGAAAAATACGAGGGTAGTTCCAAACATTGCCAGGCAGTTGCGATAATTAGGGACAAAGTAACGGGCTTGGCAGACTCGGTCTTGTCGTCTTTTAATACCTCACTAAATTTCAAGGCAATAATTGCCCGCCTCGACTTCACTTACGCCGACAAACGGCCAATCCATTTAATAGAACAGGAAATGTCAACCCTGCGACAGGGCAACATGACAATTTAACAGTTTTACGAGGAGGTCGAAATAAGGCTAACGCTGCTGACCAACAAGACTATAATGACTTATGACGGAGCAGTGGCGTAGCGTTGAACGAAAAATATAGGATGGACGCATTGCGTGTGTTCTTCTCAGGTGCGAGAAAGACATTAAGTGACATCGTCTTTGCAGCTCGCCCGGGTGGTCTCCCGACTTTGGCCCAAGAAGTCAAGTCGAACCATGAGCGATACCGGTTCGCTGCTAATTATACAAGGAACTTAGAGGAGCAACGGACAGAACAGAAACAGCAGGGTAAAGAGAAGTATAGTGAAAGGAACCAACAGAGTAGCAATCACAATCCCCAGTACAATCAGCGAGGGAAAAACCCTTACTTTAGAAGGCTCGGGCAGAAAACCGATAGGATTCAGAAGGAGCTAGAAGAGCCGATGGATGTGGATCCAGGTTCTTCACAAATGCGTCATAGAACGCAATATCGCCCTCAGAACTCGGGACAGCAGTATACTGCCACCCATGGTCAAGATCGGTATCAGGGACAAAGGTATACCGCCCCCTCTAATCAGAATCGTTATCAGGAGATAGCCACAGCAGAGCATAACCGGTCTCACAGAGCGGCAGAGGAAAACGTAAAACAGATCCTTCAGAATTATTTTTTCCCAAGATGACAAGAGTAGTCAATGAGCTTGTAGTGAACTGTGGGGTTTGTACGAGGGCAAAATACGATCGTCACCTAAAGAAACAAATATGCTAAAATACTACATACTACATTTTCTCAAACTTCGGCATTCAGGTAGCGAATGCTCCGCCGCTGCATAGCACGTCTAATGGGCAAGTTGAAAGATTCCACGGCACTATAATGGAGATTGCTCGGTGCCTTAAACTGGAAAGAAAGATCGATAACACTATCAATCTGATTCTACAGGCAACAATAGAATACAACAGGAGTGTTCACTCTGTCACCGGTAAAAGGCCAATAGACATAATTCATTTGGCTCACCCAGAGCTTCAAGAGGAGATGAGGAAAATTGAGAAGGCTCAGGAGATCCAGTTGACTAGATTCAATGGATCCAAACAAAATACGGTTTTTCGTCCCGGAGAACCAACAGAATGTTGGGAAACAAGTTGACTCCCTTATGTGTCGAAGAAAGTGTCGAGGCCGACTTAGGGACAACTGTCCTTATTAAGGGAAGGGTGGTCCATAAGGACAATTTACGATAAAATTATTTCAAGCACTTTGTCATATCATTCTTGCAGCGTTTTGCTGATAATACTTCTATTGACGACAACAACGACGGCGAAATTGACTGACTTTACGCATTCAAGTTACATCGCCATCATCGATGGATACGCCGTACTGTGGACTGAATTCGGATATTTACGACACACCACGAACCTGACGACATACGTAGAAATTACAACCGAAACAATAGCTTTGACGGACCAGTTTCCACAATCACAAATGAGGAAACTGTTGAAGGCGGCCATAAAACACATCAACACACTCTTGAATACGGTCGACATTCACCATAGACAGGCAAGAAGCACCAACATTTCGGGAACAGTCGTGAAGGTGGTTGCGGGGACACCGGACTTCGACGACTTCGAATTAGTAAAGTACAAGCAAGACCAGCTCATAGATTCAGAAAATAGGCAAATGGTATTAACGCACAAGTTCAAGAAAGAATTAACGAATTATCAGAAAGAGTAAACACTTTGATTAAAGAAACAAGACAGAAACAAATAAACACTGAACATTTGAATGAGGTGCTATTAGCACGAAATATAATTTTAATAACTGAACTGGAAAGTTTAATGTTATGAATTATGCTCGCAAAAATTGGCACAGTTAATCCAATAATACTAGATAGTAATGACATTAGAAATTTAGTTGATGAGCACCTTGCAGGAATTAGTTTAATGGACCTAATTGAAGCTTCTCATGTGAAAGTTTTGCAAAATAGAGTTGTACTGCACTTTGTAATAAAATATTCTCAGCCTAAGATAGTATGTAAGAGGATTATTGTTTTCCCTGTTCCTCATAATGAAAAGATAGTCAACCTAGCCGACAGCGACAACATTGCGGAATGCAACAAGCAGATATTGGCCATCGGAAATTGCATCCATACTATTACCTGAACTTTCTGCAAGCAACTCCCGAAAGCAACCTGTGCGCAACAACTTCATTCCGGAAAAGTTGCGCACTGCAGTACCCGACCCTCACACCTATTACAGTGGTCGATGATGGTGTCATCGTCATCAGTGGCAACGCGGTCACTGTAAAGGAAGGGGATAGTCCGGAAAAGGTTGTCAGTGGCACGTTCCTGCTCACTTTCGACCGCGATGTTCGTGTTAACGATTCTGTGTACGTTAACCAAAATAACATAGTGAAACAGACGCCCGGCGTTTCGGCATCATCACTGCTGAACATAACCAGCCATGACGAAATCCTGAGCATGGCGTATCTTCATAAAATGAGTATTGGCAAACTGCGGCACATCGACGGAATAAAAACAAAACTAACTACGGACCGTATTGTGTCTGGAACAATTACGTTTACCGGTGTTATTATGTGCTACGCCCTGGTCAAGCTCATCCAAGTCTGGAGGAAGAGAAGTCAGCGACGCGTTCTTCAAGTGGTAATCGACGAGTTAAAGAGAACCGAGGACGGCTCTCACTTGAGCAAGGAAGGAGTTAACTCGATGGCATAAGACAAGAAGCGAAACGAAGTAGCTGACTGTGCGTCTGGCGTATGTCCGGCGAACCAAATTTGAACCTGACACTGCGCATGCATCAGCACCGCGGAGGACCAACGTCGTCATTACACCGCACATGCAGCAGCATTGCAGGAGACCAATGTCGTTACTGTTAAGGCTAACGGCAAACCGAGCCTCACACCACACATGCAGCAACACCGTAGAAGACCAGCGTCGGCATTAACAGCAAACCGACCAACGTTGTCATTTAGGACCAACGGCGAACTAAGTGTGACACCGCGCATGCAGCAGCGCCACGGGAGGTCGTTATTCTTAGGACTACGCTAGCTATAAAATTAGCGGCTGGCGAATGGTTTAGTTCAGTTGTAAACTCAGACTCGTGGAAGCAAGCTGTTGTGCCTCTCACGAAAATAATACAATTAAAAACAAATTTAAAACTAATTTTGTTTAATTTGTATATAAATTTATATACAAATTAAATATGTTTATGTTATTTATATAACATGTAATACTGAAATAAAATCACTAATCTTGATAATAATTTTTTTTTTTTTCATTTTATCATTCAAAACAATTAATGTAAAAAAACCTGAAAACTATAATTAAATAAAGAAAAACAAAAAATTAAATGTTTTCATTAGTTAAGTATTTCAATTAGATGTAGTGGAAGACGAGCTTCAAATCAATTAGAGGTAGATGTTGACGGTAAATCTGTTTTTCGCTGAACTATAATGTACTGGTCGCTTATAGTTGGAGGTGACATAAGCGGTTCGTTTTTTGTTGGCGAGCTACGATATTAGACTGCGGCTGTGGCGGATAGGCATCACTGCTTTTCTTTAATTTCTCTTCTTTTATTTCTTCTTTTAATTTTTCGATCAATTTGTCATATGCTGCCTCTTATTCAACACTGCATTTGCAATAATTATCATTGTTCACTTTCCACAAACCAGTCAATGTCGTACATTTCGAAGAACTCGCCACAAAGTATTATGCGCGTTCATTTACATTCATAACACAACCGTTCGCATCGAAATTTACTGTGAAGTGGAGAAATTTACCCACACACAACACAAATATTGCACAAGCACAAACGTATAAAAATTAAATAGATTTTCTTCAAACAAGGATTTAAACACGCAAACACGGCCCCACACTAGCAAGGCGTCGTTTGTGGGGCCTTTAAGGGATTTCTCTTATTATATTATTATTATTAATTATTATTATTATTTATTGCTATTATTTTTATTATTATTATTTTTATTATTATTATTATTATTATTTTATTATTATTGTTATTAATTATTTATATTATTATTAATTATTATTGTTAACTATTATTATTATTGTTATTATTATTATTATTATTTATTATCACCCCAACCAGATACCCAACTTTACAATCACAGCACCCATAATGTCTAGACTTCGGCTTTTATAGACACATTCCGCACTGCCAACTACAAGTGTCTTATCGCACTGACTTAATCTCTGATCATCTCCCTTAATAATCTCTTTTAACACCTCTGCCAAATGTTTCCCGCGAATTGAGCGCCTCATTAGTAAAGACACAAATTTGTAAAACTTCAGGACCATACTAAACAATAACTGTTAGCCTGAAGTTGAATTGAGCTCTGGACAAGACATTAACGAGGCTATCGAGCTCTTCAACCGTCAGATTTATGACGCTACTGCTAAAGCTAAACGCCCTACGGAACGTCGCTACACTTCAATGTGTCATTCAAACTAAATGCAAAACTGAGGCGCCTTCTTTTAGAGAAGCGTAGACTTCGTAAAATTTTCCAACGTTCTCGTAACCCAGAAGACAAATCAAATTGGAACTATGCATCAGAGCTGCTCAGATCCGAGCTTAATAGCCAGCGGACACAGCAATTTGATTATATGCTGGAAAACATGTATACGCAGAGGGATGCTGAGTTCTGCTTATGGAAAGCCACACGCAACTGCACGATACATCCTATTAGGAAGTTGCCAATAAGAGATGAAAATGGAAGATGGGGCCGCTCTGATGTTGAGCAAGCCAACTCTTTTTCCGCTCATTTAGAATGTCGATTTCAGCCACGAGACATTGTACAGCCAAAAGAGGTAGGTAGGTAGGTAAGCTCCAGGTCATGATATTGTGTACAATCGCACCATCAAGGCGCTACCACTGAACGCTGTACTTTTTGTAGTGGCGATTTTCAACGTCATAATGAGTACACAGCATTACCCCACAGCCTGGAAGTCAGCAATTGTCTGCATGGTCCATAAGCTTGGAAAATCGGAGGATGACCCCGAATCCTATCGGCCTATCAGTCTCCTGCCTTCCTTATTGAAGGTATGGGAACGACTGGTTGGTGTAAGATTAGCTGAAATAGCCAAGGAAAGAAATCTTATTGACAAAGTCAATAATAAAGTCGTTTGACAGGAAGAAGTTCTGTAATGCGGTATTTATAGATGTCGCTCAGGCATTTGATCGCGTATGGAACCAGCGTCTGCTGCAGAAAGTCAAATCTTTCCTCCCTTCGCCGTTCTTCGCTCTGATACGATCCTACTTGGAGGATCGATCATTCAGAGTCAAAGTGCGGGCGACGCTGTCACGCCGTCATCCTGTGGGGGCAGGTGTTCCTCAGGTAAGTGTGCTGGGACCATTCCTATACTCAGTATTTGCTGCTGACATGCCAATGCCTTATCATACAGCCCTCGGAATACCGCCCATGTCCCTGCTTATGGCGTCATAGGCGGATGATGTTTGTGTCATGATAAACAACTCTTCCAGCGCTATTGTCCTACAGAATTATTTGGACAAGCTGACAGCCTGGGCATGGTGGTGGACCAGCTCAACCCAAGCAAAAGTACCAATCTTTGCTTCACTCTCAGAAGGAGAATCCCTCCTCCCTTTTCAGTTAACGGTGTCATGTTGGAACTCAAAATTGAAGCAAAGTACTTGGGGCTAATCCTGGACAAACGAGTCACATTTCGGCGACACATACAAGTCACAGTAGCGACCTGTAGAAGCAGACTGCGTCGTTTCCATTGGTTGTTAGGTAGCAGAAGCCGACTGTCCTTGCAGAGCAAAAGAACGGTCTACAACCAAGTTGTCGCGCCGATATGGCGATACGGCAAACAAATATGGGGAACGGCGTCTAGGACTCACCGTACAAAACTTCAAAGATTTTAGAACTATGCTCTACGCACAATCACCGGCTGTCCTTGCTACGTCAGGAATAGCCGTATACACCATGATCTCAACATAGCTCCAGTTGAGGATGAAATAAATCTACACACAAGTAGATATAACAACAGATTAAGAAATCACGCAACCAGATTGGCTAGGAAACTTGTCCACTCCACACCTATACATCAGCTAAAAAAACGGAATTTCAGACAACTACTGTCATAATCTTATGATATAGACGTGTAAATAAAATATAAATTCTGTATATAAATATTATTACTAGTTATATATATACCTAATCTTAAGATTAAATGTGTAAATAATTCTGTATATGATTAATATTAAGTAGTAGCTATATACCTGGCGATTTTAAGTATACGATGCCTAATGGGGTATCTGTCCCTAATGGGGTATGGACAACATAGTCAAAACGCTCTTTCCCACCCATCCGACTCGACCGGCAAACACAATGCCTCAGACTACTGGGGAACATGTAGAGCTCTTCACCGAAGACGATCTTGTCAAAGCAGCCAAGAGCCTTAAGAAAAAGAAGGCACCGGGCCCTGATAACATATCAGCGCAAGTCTTAAAAGCAATAACAGCAAGCCGACGCCACATATTGCTTATTATGTACAACAGGTTTATACGAAGTGGAATATTCCCCAATCTTGGAAGATACAGCGACTGGTATTGATCAGAAAGGCAAAGGAGACCCAGGAACGCTATCAGCGTACCGACCACTCTGTATGCTAAATATAACTGGTAAGTTGCTTGAGAAGCTGATCAAGCCCCGATTAGCTGCAACGATCGAAAGCGCCGGCGGGCTCTCCTTGAGACAGCACGGCTACAGGTCCGGAAGGTCTAAAATCGGAGTAATTGAAGATGTCGTTGAGGTAGCACTCAACACCCAACAGGGCAATCATCTCTCGCGGCCTATGGTACTACTTGCAACATTGGACATCAAGAACGCATTCAACAGCGACAAATGGGAAAACATAACAAAATCTCTGAAAAAAAATTTAGTATCCACAATTACTTGATGAGGCTTATAGAAAGCTACCTTGAAGGTCGGAAGCTGATATACTAAACCAAAGCAGGCGAGAAGTGTGTTAAAATAACGTCTGGAGCAGCTCAAGGATCAATCCTAGGGCCAGAACTCTGGAATATAAGCTACGACGAAATCCTCCACATAGATATGCCTGATGACTCCTTCTTAGTAGGATATGCAGATGACATAGTCGCAGTAATCTCGGCACGTAACACCACGCATGTTCAACGCAAGCACAACCAGGTGATGATACATGTTAAGCAATGGCTTGACACACAAGGCCTTCAGCTGGCTACTGAAAAAACCGAGCTATTGCTGGTCACTAGACGTCGGATGCCAGTGGAAATTGATATGAGGGTCAACGACACCATCATAAGGACACAAAAAGTGATAAAATACCTAGGAGTCAGGCTTGATACAAAGCTGACGTTCGGGGCGCAAATCCATCACGCGAGATGAAAGGCTGCAGATACAATCAAATCACTCAGCAGGCTCATGGCAAACATAGGCGGACCACTTCAATCTAGACGGTGACTACTGATGGACATAAACAACGCTATCCTGTTGTACGGATGCGAAGTGTGGGCAGACACATTAAACGTGAAATGCAGGGCGAAATCTTTGCTGTTGGTACAACGAACCTACGCGATGAGGATAACAAGCGCATATCGAACGGTATCTGGAGCAGCAGCACTTGTCATCGCTGGGGTGAAGCCGATTGATCTGCTAGCCATCGAGCGAAAGAGGATTTACGAGCTGCGTCCAACAGGGGTAGCAACGAGACAAACAGTCGACCATTGCAAAAAGAAAACTCTTGACTTATGGCAAGAGAAATGGACTAATGAGAGCACGGGAAGATGGACGGAAAGGCTTATACCTGATATCAAAGTTTGGGTACAAAGAAAACACGGCGAAGTAGATTACTACATCACACAAATGCTAACAGGAGATGGATATTTTAGTTCCTTTCTGTTCTCAAGAGGCAAAAGTGCTGAAACGAGTTGTGTATACGCAGACGCCGAAATAGACAATGCAGAACACACAGTCTTTCACAGTAAAAGATTTGCAGAAAGGCGAAATCGATTAACACATTCGATCGGACATATTACACCTGACAACGTCGTAGGCAAAATGACCAGTATTGTAGAGAATTGGAAACATGTGGCAGTTTTTGTTAACGAAATTCTTCGACTGAATAAGATGGCCTTTGACATAAGGACACAACAGGGTGGTCTGGACGCAGATGATCCATAGACGGGCGGGCAGAGCGCGGAAAGAGGCCCCACTTTGAAGTAATGCGATCGCTGTTCCGAAGTGGTGATAGGACTGTTGGGGAGGGGTATCTGTCCCCTGATCGGAAGCAGCAATGACAATTTTAGTAGAAAATAAATCAAAAAATATAATTATTATTATTATTATTATTGTTATTAATTAATATTATTATTATTATTGGTTGGAAAACGACACTAAAACTGCTGCATTATGGTTCCCAGATCCAAGCAAAATACGGCATCTGAGAGTCAAAGACTACAACGCCATCAGCTGCTAGCTAACAACTAGCGATGGTATAGAAGCATATCAGTGAAAATTCGACGATATTGAAGAAACAGCTAAGCAATTACCGGGAAACCTTGTTGTAGCTGGAGATTTTAACTCGAGAGCTGTAGAGTGGGGCATGCCTTCAACAAATTCCAGAGGTTGCAGAGTCCTTGATATGGCTCCAAGAGCGGGTCTCGTAGTAGCCCACGTCGGTACAACTGCGACTTTTCGGCGAATGGGAAACGCGGGAAAAATTCCCGACATTACTCTGGTCTCAGAGAATATGGCACATAAGATAACACACTGGAAAGTTTTAGATATGTATATGGCAGCGACCATGAATCTTGGAAGATACAGCGACTGGTATTGATCAGAAAGGCAAAGGAGACCCAGGAACGCTATCAGCGTACCGACCACTCTGTATGCTAAATATAACTGGTAAGTTGCTTGAGAAGCTGATCAAGCCCCGATTAGCTGCAACGATCGAAAGCGCCGGCGGGCTCTCCTTGAGACAGCACGGCTACAGGTCCGGAAGGTCTAAAATCGGAGTAATTGAAGATGTCGTTGAGGTAGCACTCAAAACCCAACAGGGCAATCATCTCTCGCGGCCTGTGGTACTACTTGCAACATTGGACATCAAGAACTCATTCAACAGCGACAAATGGGAAAACATAACAAAATCTCTGAAAAAAAATTTAGTATCCACAATTACTTGATGAGGCTTATAGAAAGCTACCTTGAAGGTCGGAAGCTGATATACTAAACCAAAGCAGGCGAGAAGTGTGTTAAAATAACGTCTGGAGCAGCTCAAGGATCAATCCTAGGGCCAGAACTCTGGAATATAAGCTAGGACGAAATCCTCCAGATAGATATGCCTGATGACTCCTTCTTAGTAGGACATGCAGATGACATAGTCGCAGTAATCTCGGCACGTAACACCACGCATGTTCAACGCAAGCACAACCAGGTGATGATACATGTTAAGCAATGGCTTGACACACAAGGCCTTCAGCTGGCTACTGAAAAAACCGAGATATTGCTGGTCACTAGACGTCGGATGCCAGTGGAAATTGATATGAGGGTCAACGACACCATCATAAGGACACAAAAAGTGATAAAATACCTAGGAGTCAGGCTTGATACAAAGCTGACGTTCGGGGCGCAAATCCATCACGCGAGATGAAAGGCTGCAGATACAATCAAATCACTCAGCAGGCTCATGGCAAACATAGGCGGACCACTTCAATCTAGACGGTGACTACTGATAGACATAAACAACGCTATCCTGTTGTACGGATGCGAAGTGTGGGCAGACACATTAAACGTGAAATGCAGGGCGAAATCTTTGCTGTTGGTACAACGAACCTACGCGATGAGGATAACAAGCGCATATCGAACGGTATCTGGAGCAGCAGCACTTGTCATCGCTGGGGTGAAGCCGATTGATCTGCTAGCCATCGAGCGAAAGAGGATTTACGAGCTGCGTCAAGCAGGGGTAGCAACGAGACAAACAGTCGACCATTGCAAAAAGAAAACTCTTGACTTATGGCAAGAGAAATGGAATAATGAGAGCACGGGAAGATGGACGGAAAGGCTTTTACCTTATATCAAAGTTTGGGTACAAAGAAAACACGGCGAAGTAGATTACTACATCACACAAATGCTAACAGGAGATGGATATTTTAGTTCCTTCCTGTTCTCAAGAGGCAAAAGTGCTGAAACCAGTTGTGTATACGCAAACGCCGAAATAGACAATGCAGAACACACAGACTTTCACTTTAAAAGATTTGCAGAAAGGCGAAATCGACTAACACATTCGATCGGACATATCAAACCTGACAACATCGTAGGCAAAATGACCAGTATTGAAGAGAATTGAAACATGTGGCAGTTTTTGTTAACGAAATTCTTCGACTGAATAAGATGGACCTTGACATAAGGACACAACAGGGTGGTCTGGATGCAGATGATCCATAGACGGGCGCGCAGAGCGCGGAAAGAGGCCTCACTTTGAAGTAATGCGATCGCTGTTCCGAAGTGGTGATAGGACTGTTGGGGAGGGGTATCTGTCCCATGATCGGAAGCAGCAATGACAATTTTAGTAGAAAATAAATCAAAAAATATAATTATTATTATTATTATTATTGTTATTAATTAAAATTATTATTATTATTGGTTGGAAAACGACACTAAAACTGCTGCATTATGGTCCCAGATCCAAGCAAAATACGGCATCTGAGAGTCAAAGACTACAACGCCATCAGCTACTAGCTAACAACTAGCGATGGTATAGAAGCATATCAGTGAAAATTCGACGATATTGAAGAAACAGCTAAGCAATTACAGGGAAACCTTGTTGTAGCTGGAGATTTTAACTCGAGAGCTGTAGAGTGGGGCATGCCTTCAACAAATTCCAGAGGTTGCAGAGTCCTTGATATGGCTCCAAGAGCGGGTCTCGTAGTAGCCCACGTCGGTACAACTGCGACTTTTCGGCGAATGGGAAACGCGGGAAAAATTCCCGACATTACTCTGGTCTCAGAGAATATGGCACATAAGATAACACACTGGAAAGTTTTAGATATGTATATGGCAGCGACCATGAATCTTGGAAGATACAGCGACTGGTATTGATCAGAAAGGCAAAGGAGACCCAGGAACGCTATCAGCGTACCGACCACTCTGTATGCTAAATATAACTGGTAAGTTGCTTGAGAAGCTGATCAAGCCCCGATTAGCTGCAACGATCGAAAGCGCCGGCGGGCTCTCCTTGAGACAGCACGGCTACAGGTCCGGAAGGTCTAAAATCGGAGTAATTGAAGATGTCGTTGAGGTAGCACTCAACACCCAACAGGGCAATCATCTCTCGCGGCCTATGGTACTACTTGCAACATTGGACATCAAGAACGCATTCAACAGCGACAAATGGGAAAACATAACAAAATCTCTGAAAAAAAATTTAGTATCCACAATTACTTGATGAGGCTTATAGAAAGCTACCTTGAAGGTCGGAAGCTGATATACTAAACCAAAGCAGGCGAGAAGTGTGTTAAAATAACGTCTGGAGCAGCTCAAGGATCAATCCTAGGGCCAGAACTCTGGAATATAAGCTAGGACGAAATCCTCCAGATAGATATGCCTGATGACTCCTTCTTAGTAGGACATGCAGATGACATAGTCGCAGTAATCTCGGCACGTAACACCACGCATGTTCAACGCAAGCACAACCAGGTGATGATACATGTTAAGCAATGGCTTGACACACAAGGCCTTCAGCTGGCTACTGAAAAAACCGAGATATTGCTGGTCACTAGACGTCGGATGCCAGTGGAAATTGATATGAGGGTCAACGACACCATCATAAGGACACAAAAAGTGATAAAATACCTAGGAGTCAGGCTTGATACAAAGCTGACGTTCGGGGCGCAAATCCATCACGCGAGATGAAAGGCTGCAGATACAATCAAATCACTCAGCAGGCTCATGGCAAACATAGGCGGACCACTTCAATCTAGACGGTGACTACTGATGGACATAAACAACGCTATCCTGTTGTACGGATGCGAAGTGTGGGCAGACACATTAAACGTGAAATGCAGGGCGAAATCTTTGCTGTTGGTACAACGAACCTACGCGATGAGGATAACAAGCGCATATCGAACGGTATCTGGAGCAGCAGCACTTGTCATCGCTGGGGTGAAGCCGATTGATCTGCTAGCCATCGAGCGAAAGAGGATTTACGAGCTGCGTCAAGCAGGGGTAGCAACGAGACAAACAGTCGACCATTGCAAAAAGAAAACTCTTGACTTATGGCAAGAGAAATGGAATAATGAGAGCACGGGAAGATGGACGGAAAGGCTTTTACCTTATATCAAAGTTTGGGTACAAAGAAAACACGGCGAAGTAGATTACTACATCACACAAATGCTAACAGGAGATGGATATTTTAGTTCCTTCCTGTTCTCAAGAGGCAAAAGTGCTGAAACCAGTTGTGTATACCCAGACGCCGAAATAGACAACGCAGAACACACAGTCTTTCACTGTAAAAGATTTGCAGAAAGGCGAAATCGACTAACACATTCGATCGGACATATCACACCTGACAACATCGTAGGCAAAATGACCAGTATTGAAGAGAATTGGAAACATGTGGCAGTTTTTGTTAACGAAATCCTTCGACTGAATAAGATGGACCTTGACATAAGGACACAACAGGGTGGTCTGGACGCAGATGATCAATAGACGGGCGCGCAGAGCGCGGAAAGAGGCCTCACTTTGAAGTAATGCGATCGCTGTTCCGAAGTGGTGATAGGACTGTTGGGGAGGGGTATCTGTCCCCTGATCGGAAGCAGCAATGACAATTTTAGTAGAAAATAAATCAAAAAATATAATTATTATTATTATTATTATTGTTATTAATTAAAATTATTATTATTATTGGTTGGAAAACGACACTAAAACTGCTGCATTATGGTCCCAGATCCAAGCAAAATACGGCATCTGAGAGTCAAAGACTACAACGCCATCAGCTGCTAGCTAACAACTAGCGATGGTATAGAAGCATATCAGTGAAAATTCGACGATATTGAAGAAACAGCTAAGCAATTACAGGGAAACCTTGTTGTAGCTGGAGATTTTAACTCGAGAGCTGTAGAGTGGGGCATGCCTTCAACAAATTCCAGAGGTTGCAGAGTCCTTGATATGGCTCCAAGAGCGGGTCTCGTAGTAGCCCACGTCGGTACAACTGCGACTTTTCGGCGAATGGGAAACGCGGGAAAAATTCCCGACATTACTCTGGTCTCAGAGAATATGGCACATAAGATAACACACTGGAAAGTTTTAGATATGTATATGGCAGCGACCATGAATCTTGGAAGATACAGCGACTGGTATTGATCAGAAAGGCAAAGGAGACCCAGGAACGCTATCAGCGTACCGACCACTCTGTATGCTAAATATAACTGGTAAGTTGCTTGAGAAGCTGATCAAGCCCCGATTAGCTGCAACGATCGAAAGCGCCGGCGGGCTCTCCTTGAGACAGCACGGCTACAGGTCCGGAAGGTCTAAAATCGGAGTAATTGAAGATGTCGTTGAGGTAGCACTCAACACCCAACAGGGCAATCATCTCTCGCGGCCTATGGTACTACTTGCAACATTGGACATCAAGAACGCATTCAACAGCGACAAATGGGAAAACATAACAAAATCTCTGAAAAAAAATTTAGTATCCACAATTACTTGATGAGGCTTATAGAAAGCTACCTTGAAGGTCGGAAGCTGATATACTAAACCAAAGCAGGCGAGAAGTGTGTTAAAATAACGTCTGGAGCAGCTCAAGGATCAATCCTAGGGCCAGAACTCTGGAATATAAGCTAGGACGAAATCCTCCAGATAGATATGCCTGATGACTCCTTCTTAGTAGGACATGCAGATGACATAGTCGCAGTAATCTCGGCACGTAACACCACGCATGTTCAACGCAAGCACAACCAGGTGATGATACATGTTAAGCAATGGCTTGACACACAAGGCCTTCAGCTGGCTACTGAAAAAACCGAGATATTGCTGGTCACTAGACGTCGGATGCCAGTGGAAATTGATATGAGGGTCAACGACACCATCATAAGGACACAAAAAGTGATAAAATACCTAGGAGTCAGGCTTGATACAAAGCTGACGTTCGGGGCGCAAATCCATCACGCGAGATGAAAGGCTGCAGATACAATCAAATCACTCAGCAGGCTCATGGCAAACATAGGCGGACCACTTCAATCTAGACGGTGACTACTGATGGACATAAACAACGCTATCCTGTTGTACGGATGCGAAGTGTGGGCAGACACATTAAACGTGAAATGCAGGGCGAAATCTTTGCTGTTGGTACAACGAACCTACGCGATGAGGATAACAAGCGCATATCGAACGGTATCTGGAGCAGCAGCACTTGTCATCGCTGGGGTGAAGCCGATTGATCTGCTAGCCATCGAGCGAAAGAGGATTTACGAGCTGCGTCAAGCAGGGGTAGCAACGAGACAAACAGTCGACCATTGCAAAAAGAAAACTCTTGACTTATGGCAAGAGAAATGGAATAATGAGAGCACGGGAAGATGGACGGAAAGGCTTTTACCTTATATCAAAGTTTGGGTACAAAGAAAACACGGCGAAGTAGATTACTACATCACACAAATGCTAACAGGAGATGGATATTTTAGTTCCTTCCTGTTCTCAAGAGGCAAAAGTGCTGAAACCAGTTGTGTATACCCAGACGCCGAAATAGACAACGCAGAACACACAGTCTTTCACTGTAAAAGATTTGCAGAAAGGCGAAATCGACTAACACATTCGATCGGACATATCACACCTGACAACATCGTAGGCAAAATGACCAGTATTGAAGAGAATTGGAAACATGTGGCAGTTTTTGTTAATGAAATCCTTCGACTGAATAAGATGGACCTTGACATAAGGACACAACAGGGTGGTCTGGACGCAGATGATCAATAGACGGGCGCGCAGAGCGCGGAAAGAGGCCTCACTTTGAAGTAATGCGATCGCTGTTCCGAAGTGGTGATAGGATTGATGGGGAGGGGTATCTGTCCCATGATCGGAAGCAGCAATACAATTTTAGTAGAAAATAAATCAAAAAATATAATTATTATTATTATTATTATTGTTATTAATTAAAATTATTATTATTATTGGTTGGAAAACGACACTAAAACTGCTGCATTATGGTCCCAGATCCAAGCAAAATACGGCATCTGAGAGTCAAAGACTACAACGCCATCAGCTACTAGCTAACAACTAGCGATGGTATAGAAGCATATCAGTGAAAATTCGACGATATTGAAGAAACAGCTAAGCAATTACAGGGAAACCTTGTTGTAGCTGGAGATTTTAACTCGAGAGCTGTAGAGTGGGGCATGCCTTCAACAAATTCCAGAGGTTGCAGAGTCCTTGATATGGCTCCAAGAGCGGGTCTCGTAGTAGCCCACGTCGGTACAACTGCGACTTTTCGGCGAATGGGAAACGCGGGAAAAATTCCCGACATTACTCTGGTCTCAGAGAATATGGCACATAAGATAACACACTGGAAAGTTTTAGATATGTATATGGCAGCGACCATGAATCTTGGAAGATACAGCGACTGGTATTGATCAGAAAGGCAAAGGAGACCCAGGAACGCTATCAGCGTACCGACCACTCTGTATGCTAAATATAACTGGTAAGTTGCTTGAGAAGCTGATCAAGCCCCGATTAGCTGCAACGATCGAAAGCGCCGGCGGGCTCTCCTTGAGACAGCACGGCTACAGGTCCGGAAGGTCTAAAATCGGAGTAATTGAAGATGTCGTTGAGGTAGCACTCAAAACCCAACAGGGCAATCATCTCTCGCGGCCTGTGGTACTACTTGCAACATTGGACATCAAGAACTCATTCAACAGCGACAAATGGGAAAACATAACAAAATCTCTGAAAAAAAATTTAGTATCCACAATTACTTGATGAGGCTTATAGAAAGCTACCTTGAAGGTCGGAAGCTGATATACTAAACCAAAGCAGGCGAGAAGTGTGTTAAAATAACGTCTGGAGCAGCTCAAGGATCAATCCTAGGGCCAGAACTCTGGAATATAAGCTAGGACGAAATCCTCCAGATAGATATGCCTGATGACTCCTTCTTAGTAGGACATGCAGATGACATAGTCGCAGTAATCTCGGCACGTAACACCACGCATGTTCAACGCAAGCACAACCAGGTGATGATACATGTTAAGCAATGGCTTGACACACAAGGCCTTCAGCTGGCTACTGAAAAAACCGAGATATTGCTGGTCACTAGACGTCGGATGCCAGTGGAAATTGATATGAGGGTCAACGACACCATCATAAGGACACAAAAAGTGATAAAATACCTAGGAGTCAGGCTTGATACAAAGCTGACGTTCGGGGCGCAAATCCATCACGCGAGATGAAAGGCTGCAGATACAATCAAATCACTCAGCAGGCTCATGGCAAACATAGGCGGACCACTTCAATCTAGACGGTGACTACTGATGGACATAAACAACGCTATCCTGTTGTACGGATGCGAAGTGTGGGCAGACACATTAAACGTGAAATGCAGGGCGAAATCTTTGCTGTTGGTACAACGAACCTACGCGATGAGGATAACAAGCGCATATCGAACGGTATCTGGAGCAGCAGCACTTGTCATCGCTGGGGTGAAGCCGATTGATCTGCTAGCCATCGAGCGAAAGAGGATTTACGAGCTGCGTCAAGCAGGGGTAGCAACGAGACAAACAGTCGACCATTGCAAAAAGAAAACTCTTGACTTATGGCAAGAGAAATGGAATAATGAGAGCACGGGAAGATGGACGGAAAGGCTTTTACCTTATATCAAAGTTTGGGTACAAAGAAAACACGGCGAAGTAGATTACTACATCACACAAATGCTAACAGGAGATGGATATTTTAGTTCCTTCCTGTTCTCAAGAGGCAAAAGTGCTGAAACCAGTTGTGTATACGCAGACGCCGAAATAGACAACGCAGAACACACAGACTTTCACTTTAAAAGATTTGCAGAAAGGCGAAATCGACTAACACATTCGATCGGACATATCAAACCTGACAACATCGTAGGCAAAATGACCAGTATTGAAGAGAATTGGAAACATGTGGCAGTTTTTGTTAACGAAATTCTTCGACTGAATAAGATGGACCTTGACATAAGGACACAACAGGGTGGTCTGGACGCAGATGATCCATAGACGGGCGCTCAGAGCGCGGAAAGAGGCCTCACTTTGAAGTAATGCGATCGCTGTTCCGAAGTGGTGATAGGACTGTTGGGGAGGGGTATCTGTCCCCTTATCGGAAGCAGTAATGAAATTTTAGTAGAAAAAAAAAATATAATTATTATTATTATTATTGTTATTAATTAATATTATTATTATTATTGGTTGGAAAACGACACTAAAACTGCTGCATTATGGTTCCCAGATCCAAGCAATATACGGCATCTGAGAGTCAAAGACTACAACGTCATCAGCTACTAGCTAACACCTAGCGATGGTATAGAAGCATATCAGAGAAAACTCGACGATATTGAAGAAACAGCTAAGCGATTACAGGGAAACCTTGTTGTAGCTGGAGATTTTAACTCGAGAGCTGTAGAGTGGGGCATGCCTTCAACAAATTCCAGAGGTTGCAGAGTCCTTGATACGGCTGCAAGAGCGGGTCTCGTAGTAGCCCACGTCGGTACAACTGCGACTTTTCGGCGAATGGGAAACGCGGGAACAATTCCCGACATTACTCTGGTCTCAGAGAATATGGCAATAATATAACACACTGGAAAGTTTTAGATATGTATACGGCAGCGACCATGAATATATCTCTTTCACCCTCTCAGAGAATAATACATTCAATGCAGGACGTAATACCGGACGTAGTAACCGCAGATGGAACGTAAACAGCTTGAAGAAGACCCTCTTTATCAACGAAATCGACAGGTGCCTACTCGATGTCTCTCACAACGGAAGCACCCAGAGTGTAGTATATAATACCATGGAAGGCATAAAATCTGCCTGTAATGCTGCTATACCAAAGGCAGGAAACCCCCGCAGACAAGGACAAGAGGTATATTGGTGGACAGAGGAGATAAAAGCTCTGAGAGAAGAGTGTATCCGATGCAGAGGTCTCCTTACAAGAGCATGGCGCAGGGCAGACTCCACCCTACAGGGGGAGATGTACAAGAGAGCCAAAAAGAGCTTTAATATCGTCATCCATACCAGCAAGCGGGACAAATGGAAAGCTCTCTGTAATGACGTAAATTACGACCCGTGGGGTTTGGGTTAGAAAATCGTCATGAAAAAGTTTATCTCTAACAGCGTACACCCTGATATAGAGGAAGAACAAATGGACAACATAGTCAAAAAGCTCTTTCCCACCCATCCGACTCGACCAGCAAACACAATGCCTCAGACTACTGGGGAATATGTAGAGCTCTTCACCGAAGACGATCTTGTCAAAGCAGCCAAGAGCCTTAAGAAAAAGAAGGCACGGGCGCTGATAACATTTCAGCGGAAGTCTTAAAAGCAATAACAGCAAGCCGACGCCACATATTGCTTACTATGTACAACAGGTGTATACGAAGTGGAATATTCCCCGAATCTTGGAAGATACAGCGACTGGTATTGATCAGAAAGGCAAAGTAGACCCAGGAACGCGATCAGCGTACCGACCACTCTGTATGCTAAATATAACTGGTAAGATGCTGGAGAAGCTGATCAAGCCCCGAATAGCTGCAACGATCGAAAGCGCCGGCGGGCTCTCCTTGAGACAGCACGGCTACAGGCCCGGAAGGTCTACAATCGGAGCAATTGAAGATGTCGTTGAGGTAGCACTCAAAACCCAACAGGGCAATCATCTCTCGCGGCCTGTGGTACTACTTGCAACATTGGACATCAAGAACGCATTCAACAGCGACAAATGGGAAAACATAACAAAATCTCTGAAAAAAAATTTAGTATCCACAATTACTTGATGAGGCTTATAGAAAGCTACCTTGAAGGTCGGAAGCTGATATACCAAACCAAAGCAGGCGAGAAGTGTGTTAAAGTAACGTCTGGAGCAGCTCAAGGATCAATCCTAGGGCCAGAACTCTGGAATATAAGCTATGACGAAATCCTCCACATAGATATGCCTGATGACTCCTTCTTAGTAGGATATGCAGATGACATAGTCGCAGTAATCTCGGCACGTAACACCACGCATGTTCAACGCAAGCACAACCAGGTGATGATACATGTTAAGCAATGGCTTGACACACAAGGCCTTCAGCTGGCTACTGAAAAAACCGAGCTATTGCTGGTCACTAGACGTCGGATGCCAGTGGAAATTGATATGAGGGTCAACGACACCATCATAAGGACACAAAAAGTGATAAAATACCTAGGAGTCAGGCTTGATACAAAGCTGACGTTCGGGGCGCAAATCCATCACGCGAGATGAAAGGCTGCAGATACAATCAAATCACTCAGCAGGCTCATGGCAAACATAGGCGGACCACTTCAATCTAAACGGTGACTACTGATGGACATAAACAACGCTATCCTGTTGTACGGATGCGAAGTGTGGGCAGACACATTAAACGTGAAATGCAGGGCGAAATCTTTGCTGTTGGTACAACGAACCTACGCGATGAGGATAACAAGCGCATATCGAACGGTATCTGGAGCAGCAGCACTTGTCATCGCTGGGGTGAAGCCGATTGATCTGCTAGCCATCGAGCGAAAGAGGATTTACGAGCTGCGTCAGCAGGGGTAGCAACGAGACAAACAGTCGGACCATTGCAAAAAGAAAACTCTTGACTTATGGCATGAGAAATGGAATAATAAGAGCACGGGAAGATGGACGGAAAGGCTTTTACCTTATATCAAAGGTTGGGTACAAAGAAAACACGGCGAAGTAGATTACTACATCACACAAATGCTAACAGGAGATGGATATTTTAGTTCCTTCCTGTTCTCAAGAGGCAAAAGTGCTGAAATCAGTTGTGTATACGCAGACGCCGAAATAGACAACGCAGAACACACAGACTTTCACTTTAAAAGATTTGCAGAAAGGCGAAATCGACTAACACATTCGATCGGACATATCACACCTGACAACATCGTAGGCAAAATGACCAGTATTGAAGAGAATTGGAAACATGTGGCAGTTTTTGTTAACGAAATCCTTCGACTGAATAAGATGGACCTTGACATAAGGACACAACAGGGTGGTCTGGACGCAGATGATCCATAGACGGGCGCTCAGAGCGCGGAAAGAGGCCTCACTTTGAAGTAATGCGATCGCTGTTCCGAAGTGGTGATAGGACTGTTGGGGAGGGGTATCTGTCCCCTGATCGGAAGCAGTAATAAAATTTTAGTAGAAAAAAACAAATATAATTATTATTATTATTATTGTTATTAATTAATATTATTATTATTATTGGTTGGAAAACGACACTAAAACTGCTGCATTATGGTTCCCAGATCCAAGCAAAATACGGCATCTGAGAGTCAAAGACTACAACGTCATCAGCTACTAGCTAACACCTAGCGATGGTATAGAAGCGTATCAGAGAAAACTCTACGATATTGAAGAAACAGCTAAGCGATTACAGGGAAACCTTGTTGTAGCTGGAGATTTTAACTCGAGAGCTGTAGAGTGGGGCATGCCTTCAACAAATTCCAGAGGTTGCAGAGTCCTTGATACGGCTGCAAGAGCGGGTCTCGTAGTAGCCCACGTCGGTACAACTGCGACTTTTCGGCGAATGGGAAACGCGGGAACAATTCCCGACATTACTCTGGTCTCAGAGAATATGGCAATAATATAACACACTGGAAAGTTTTAGATATGTATACGGCAGCGACCATGAATATATCTCTTCCACCCTCGCAGATAATAATACATTCAATGCAGGACGTAATACCGGACGTAGTAACCGCAGATGGAACGTAAATAGCTTGAAGAAGACCCTCTTTACCAACGAAATCGACAGGTGCCTACTCCATGTCTCTCACAACGGAAGCACCCAGAGTGTAGTATATAATACCATGGAAGGCATAAAAACTGCCTGTAATGCTGCTATACCAAAGGCAGGAAACCCCCGCAGACAAGGACAAGAGGTATATTGGTGGACAGAGGAGATAAAAGCTCTGAGAGAAGAGTGTATCCGATGCAGAGGTCTCCTTACAAGAGCATGGCGCAGGGGAGACTCCACCATACAGGGGGAGATGTACAAGACAGCCAAAAAGAGCTTTAATATCGCCATCCATACCAGCAAGCGGGACAAATGGAAAGCTCTCTGTAATGACGTAAATTACGACCCGTGGGGTTTGGGTTAGAAAATCGTCATGAAAAAGTTTATCTCTAACAGCGCACTCCCTGATATAGAGGAAGAACAAATGGACAACATAGTCAAAACGCTCTTTCCCACCCATCCGACTCGACCAGCAAACACAATGCCTCAGACTACTGGGGAACATGTAGAGCTCTTCACCGAAGACGATCTTGTCAAAGCAGCCAAGAGCCTTAAGAAAAAGAAGGCACCGGGCCCTGCTAACATTTCAGCGGAAGTCTTAAAAGCAATAACAGCAAGCCGACGCCACATATTGCTTATTATGTAAAACAGGTGTATACGAAGTGGAATATTCCCCGAATCTTTGAAGATACAGCGACTGGTATTGATCAGAAAGGCAAGGGAGACCCAGGAACGCCATCAGCGTACCGACCACTCTGTATGCTAAATACAACTGATAAGTTGCTGGAGAAGCTGATCAAGCCCCGATTAGCTGCAACGATCGAAAGCGCCGGCGGGCTCCCCTTGAGACAGCACGGCTACAGGCCCGGAAGGTCTACAATCGGAGCAATTGAAGATGTCGTTGAGGTAGCACTCAAAACCCAACAGGGCAATCATCTCTCGCGGCCTGTTGTACTACTTGCAACATTGGACATCAAGAACGCATTCAACAGCGTCAATAGGGAAAACATAATAAAATCTCTGAAAAAAAATTTTGTATCCCCAATTACTTGATAAGGCTTATAGAAAGCTACCTTGAACGTGGGAAGCTGATATACCAAACCAAAGCAGGCGAGAAGTGTGTTAAAATAACGTCAGGAGCAGCTCAAGGATCATAAAAATATCATACTTTCGTTGGAGTGTATACGCTTTTACCTTTCAGCTTTGAGCAAACACCTGATGACTTACCCTGCTGCTACGCTCACTAACGGCCAAATCCTATTACACAACCACTACCAAATAAGTGAACAATTTATAAAGACCACATAAATAATACAGCCCATCCGAAAAAAGCCACTCTATTATATTTTTAACATGAAGGATCGCATGTTAGACCCTGTGTTTACTAATAGCCATGAAAATCCTCCTCCTTATTTTTATGAAATTTATGAATTTAATAACTTCAGTTTGCCTTCTTTCATGTTTTGAGCTATTTAAAATTGGTTAAACTTTTATTGTCTCTTGATCCGGAAAATATTTCTAGTAGTATTTTAAACCTTTAGTTTCTATTACAGCAGACCAAGCAATCAAGGTTCTAAAGGAGTATTCTTCATAGTCTCTAAAAAACTCTGCGCACCCATTCTAGGCTTTAAAGCCATCTCTGGAAGGATCGGATTTCTTAGCCAAATCTAACATTATACCTTTACTAACAGTATATGCCCCAACCGAAGACAAATATGTGGCAATAATAGACGATTTCTATGGACAGCTAGAGAAAGAAATGAATAAGATCGGCGGAAATAACACGGTGGTTATACTCGGAGACTTCAATGCGAACGGGGAACGCTTCTGTCAATTCTCAGCAGCAATGGGCATAGACATCAGTAGTGTGTGCTTTCCTCACAACGGGATCTACAAGGGCACATGGAAAATGCCTGGCTTATCCGTAGTCATCCAAATCGATCAGGTCCTGATAAATAAGCATGATCATAGATGTGCATAAGTGCAGAGGCGCTAATATAGAAGGTACCTGGTCATAAGTATACTAAGATAAAGAATAACCAATATAAATGCAAAAAAGGACAAGAAACGTATAAAATGGAATTGCGATAATCTGAAAAGTGAAGGTACGCGGACGGCATAGCAGAAAAAGTTCACGGTATGCTCACTAGTAAAGAGTGCAGAAGAATTCATAGGCGAAAAAAAGATAGAAAGGAACGCGGAATGAACTGTATAGATGCAGTCGAGACTAAAAACAAAGCTAGAGCAAGAATGATGGAATGCGATGCAAGAGCTAACCACGAGTTGTACGTAGGTGTCGTACGTAAAGGAAAGGATCCAATAGACTATGCAGGAAGAAAAAGCGCTTAAAAATAAAGTTGGGACTATTTTTTTTTTTTACATCCACTTAGTAGGTACGCAATGATCACACACTGATCTCACATGGGGCAGGCCCAGGTGGCATCAAAATTCACCCAGTCACATAGACTGGGCTCAGCTGGTCTTAATTGCTAATATTTTTGGTGATCATGCGATACCAAAGCTAAAGTCTACGTACTAAATATTTGGCTACAGACAAAAACATCCTCAGCCATTAACATAATCAGCATTCAAGATTAAACTAAAGCTAATATTAAATTTAGAATTCAATACCTACAATAACATAGATTATTTAAACAAGGAGGAAAAATTTAGGTTACCAGTATAGAAAATAAGTTATGCATTAATTCAATGATGCCAACAATTTAGTTTTTAAAACAAATAAGAGGTGGGAGAAGCAGCACACGCAAAGTGGGTATTAAAAGATTTGCATAAGACATAGAATGGATCATGTTGCAAATAAGAAGCTCTACAAAAGGGAAGAGTAATAGGAGAATAGTTTCTAGTTGGACGTGCTGGTACACTAAAGTTAATCATTCTAAGTAAGAAAGGTGAGTTAATACTACCATAAATGAGGTTATACATAAGAGTTACACCAATGACCGTTCTACGACTAGACAAGGTAGGAGGTTGATCAATTTGAGACGACACTGATAAGATGGTATGCAAGTATTAGGATCCCAGTGCAAATTTTTGAGAGCAAAAAGTAGAAATTGCTTTTGCACCGACTCAATACGATCAATATACATCTGATATTGAGGATCCCAGACACAAGACGCATACTCTAGAATAGGTCTTACCAGTGAAGTGTATAGTACTTTGGTAGTATACGGATCATCAAATTCCTTAGACCAGCGTTTAATATAGCCAACCTCTAGCTTTAGAGATCGAAGTGGAAATGTGGGTACCGAAATGCAACTTCGAGTCCATCAAAATACCAAGGTCGTTAAACTGGGAAATACGATCTAAACTATTTGAGTTAATGTAATAAGAACTTGAAATAAGGGCTCCGCGAAAGAGGACATAACTTTGCATTTATTAGTATTGAGGATTAAATAGTTGTTGGAACACCAACGACAAAGAGTCTATGTCACTCTGAAGGAAAATCCCGTGAGAAGGGTTATTAAGGCGGAAACATAGTTTTACATCATCTGCGTACATTAAAATCTGACATTGTTTGATGACGGTAGGTAGATCATTAATAAATATGTTGAAAAGCAAAGGCCCCAAATGACTGCCTTGGGGAACACCTCATGTTACCTTTAAAGACTTAGATATTGAAGTCTTAAAAAGTACCCTTTGAGTGCGACGACCAAGGTAAGATGCCAGCCATCGGATCAATGGAGAAGGGAAACCAAAAGCTTTGAGTTTGGTTATGAGCAACTCATGCGATACAGTATCGAAAGCTTTACTGAAGTCGGTGTAGATAACATCAGTTTGGCTACCTACCGAAAAGTTGTGATTGACAATAGAAGTAAATTCCAACAGATTGGTTACCGTTGAACGGTTCTTTACAAAACCATGCTGAGACATACTCAACAATGGGCGAATATAAAACTGTAGTTGATCAGTGATAATCTGCTCAAACAACTTAGGAATTACACACAGCTTGGCAATACCTCTGTAGTTCGATATATCTGACTTACTACCCTTTTTGAATAAGGGAAATATATAGGATTCTTTTCAGCCACGGCATAGACGAAGTAATAAGGGATAAATTAAACAAGGTATAAAGGGGAATATATAAGTTGTCAGCACAGCTTTTTAAGATACAACTAGGAATATTATCCGGACCAGGAGAAAAAGAAGGTTAAACCAATCTTAGATATAGTAAAATAATACTGCCGTCAATAAACGGCATATTGAAGTGATTAAATTCATCAATTTTATAAGGGTAAGGAGAACTATTTCCAAAGGCACTATTAGAGTAGATGCCCTGGAAAAATTTAGCAAAAAGGTTCGCAATCCCATCATCAGAGCTACATGCAACTCCATCAAACTCCATACTAGTTGGAAATAACTCTGATTTGTTTTTGATTTTGATGAATTTAAAAAAATTCTTGGGATAACGATTAATTTTTACTTTTACTTTGCGCAAATAACTACTATAGCAAGACTGATTAAAAATGTTGAATTTACTACGAGCCACGGCATAAATCGCATAGTCAGTTGCGGAACAAGAGCGTTTAAATTTTTTAAATAGCCGATTTCTAATATTTATACAAAACCAAGGCGGACGCTTAGAATCATCGGTAACATGCACTTTGGGCACACATTTATTGATATAATCCAGCATAGTCGTGTTGAAAAACCGCACGGCAGTATCAATATCAGAAGAAGAACTTAATATTGACCAATCCGTGGAAGCAAGCAATGAGTTGAGACGATTGAAATTAGTATGTTTAAAATTAAAAGCTTGTCTTGGCTTAGCACAAGTTGAATCAGATGCAGACAGAAGTTGGTTAAGAGTTAGTGTCACCTCAAGAGTGGGGTTATAGGTATCTTCTGGAATTGACAATGGAGAGGATCTCGACAGTGAGGTATTTTCATGGCAGTAAGTAATCAGTAGGTCTAGCATACGATGTTTGATGTTGGAAATGTGGTTTATTTGCTGGAGAGAGATATCCAGCAATAAATCAACGAACACGCTGCCAACAGAAGGAAGAACGATATTTGAGTCACTAAAAGGAATCCAATTAATAGAGTTAAGATTAAAATCACCCAAAACAAGCAAAATATCAGCGTCATTAATGAGCTTTAATACATTCTGGATAGCTTTCGCTTGATCCAAGTAGACTGAGTCAGACGATGAAGGAGGAATATATGAACAAGTAATAAAAATGTTATAATTAGAGAATGAAATTTTGACGCAAATAAATTCAATGTTTTCAGTATCGTCAAGAGAGACCAGTTGTGACGAAAAAGATGAAAGAACAGAGATTAAGACTCCACCACCTACGCGGCCATAACGATCTTTACGAAACGTAGAGTAAGAGTTATTGAACATTTCAGAGTTGAGTACATGAGGGCGAAGCCAAGTCTCAACGAAAACGATAATGTCAGAACTGAAAGAAAAACTTCTAAGATAAAACGAAGAAAGTTTAGAATTTAGCCCTCTAACATTTTGATAATGTTGACTTAGTTTTTTGGAGATTTTGATGAAGCAGAAGATGAAGCTGAAGTAGTGACTGGTATGGTGACTGGTTTCATTTTTTCTATTAAAAATTGAGTAGCTTCCTTTGACCACACTACTTTTGCCCTTTTCGTAATTAAAGTTACAAAAAAATGAACGAACAAATGAAATAACGGCGAAAAACAGAACGAACACAAAAAGAAATGTCAAGGTGTTGAAAAAGTATGTTTGTACACTTCGTACCCGTAGCCCCGCACTTCCCTCGTCAACCAGGACTGTTTGAGAGAGAGAAAAAGAGAGTTGATTTGCCAAGTGTAATTCCGTTCTTAATGTACGCAAGTCAAAACGCACCCCAATACTGATTTTCCCTCAAAAACAGTCCTCAGCAGGTTATGGAACCAGAGACGTTCTGTGAGGCGTTTTTCAAGTAAATAAATAAATGCGTAGAAAACGTATACTAGCTATATAAGATGGCTGGTATGTATCAGATAAACAAGCTGGAGGAGGCAAACTACGGGTCATGCAGCATACAAATGAGGAGCGTGCTTGTTAACGCGGAGTTTTGGCAAATGACGTCAGGCGAGCTCAAGGAGGAAAATGTTGTTGAGGGTATAACGGTGCTTGGTAAGAAGGCTTTGGCCATGATTACGCTGAGTGTCAAACCTTCGCACGTGGGCTACATAGCAGATTGTACGTCGGCAAAGGATACATGAACGGAATTAAAAGATGTCAACCAGACGAGTGGTCCGGTGAGGATAGTGTCTTTATACAACAGATTACTTAAGCTCAAAATGACGAATAATCAGGATGTGACCGGCTACTTGAACATATTTGTTAAAATACTGGACAAACTGCCTTCAGTAGGAATCGAAATAACAGATGAGGTGAGGACAATCGTTCTCCTTTCAAGTTTGCCATACGAGCACCAGAATTTCGTTGTCGCCATTGAGTCGCAAGACGAGTTACAAACAACAGACTCACCATAAAGGCAAAGGAAGAAGGAGAACAGAGAAACGACATACAATCGAATACCGAGAATTTGCACGCGTTTATAGTTAAGGAAAGGCCTAATACATATACGAAGACCAAAAGAAAGAAGCAAAATATTAGATGCTTCAGCACAGGCACGACGTAATGAAAAATGAACAACAAAAACATTGCAGTATGTTGGGTGCGTTGGATGACGTTACGTTCGATCGCGCAACATGGTGTTTGGACAGCGGTTCGACAAGTCATATGTGCAGCGAGAAGGGCTTGTTCACAAACATACAAAAATAATCTGTTTGGCCAGCGGCGAGTTTGTGCGTACCGAGGGAATTGGCGGTGTTGATAAAAACGCAGTTTTGTGCGTTGAAAGTGATGGATGTTGCTTATGTGATAAATATGAAAGGCAATTTTATGTCTGTGAGTAAAGCAGTAGAAATCACAGATGCGCAGATGTAATACAACGCGGCAAATATATGTTGCGTGCAAAGAATAGAGACAGACGGCAAAAGAGACGGATTTTTGTGGAATAGCTGCTTAGCGGAAATTTCGAAGGGCATGGATAAGGTTGACGTTACATACAAAAGGCCTTGTAAATCGTGTATGGCACGAATTTTTTTATTTTATTTTTATTTTTATTTTATTTTATTATTATTATTAATATTATTTTTTTTTATTTACTTCTTTTTCACTTATTTTTATTTTATTTATTCATTTTTTTTCCTATCTCTTTAACTTATTTTGCTTTTATTTTTTCTAATATCTTGTATCTATACTTCGCGCAAAATGAATTGCTGTATTCGGGCTTGCACCAACAAGGCAACTTTAATAGTGATAAGCTTAGAGGGGTCTCTTGTTGGATGTGCGATAACATCGCCCACCTTAATTGTGCTGGGTTGACTGGTCGCGACTATGACCGACTTTACGGTACTGCTAAACCTGCATGTGGTGGCATCAGGTGGCCGTGCCCCACCTGCTTCAATCGCCAGGGGGACTTCTCATTGATGTACCACATTATGCGAATTAAATACCAAAAACTTAAGAAACTATTCACTGAGCTAGCCTCAGAGTTTGGTGCTGGGTCAAAAATGTTTTTGGAGTACTCTTTCGACTTGATTCCAACGGCTAATGCAGTACAACTGCCGCCATTATCCCCTCATAATCTTGCGCCTACCATAGCGCCATTTATTTCTTTTTCGTCTCCCCCTTCTTCACAATCCCCTCTAACTTGTTCTACTATTTCTTCATCTGTCGCTTTGAACTTTCCATCCACAACTTGTTCTTCTTCTTCCCAACCTTTACCCAGTCGCTCTTCTGTACTTTCTTCCATATCCACCCCATCGTCCCATCCCGCTCAATTTCCGGTAGCTCCATCAACCAATATCCCATCTACTACTTCTTCATCTATCGCCTTTAACTTTCCCTCCACTACTTGTTCGACTTCCTCTATTCCATGTCTTACTACTGTGACTTCAGCTTCAACTTCTCCAACTTGTTCGTCTTCTTCCCAACCTTTACCCATTTATTCTTCTGTACTTTCTTCAATATCTAACCAATCATCCCATCCCGCTCCAATTCCAGTAGCTCCTTCTACCAATATCCCCTCTACTACCACTTCATCTGTCGCTTTCAACTTTCCCTCCACTAATTGTTCATCTTGCTCTACTCCCTGTCCTACTACTGTAACTTCTGCTTCATCTTCTACTAAAGTCTCTAACTCCTCCCGTACTTTGTCACCACCTAAGAGTTCTTCACAGTCCAATACTGCCTCTACTCCAGTGCCATGTATTTTGAAGGTGCTGGATCCTCGTAAACATATTTTTATTTCCAGGTTGGATAAGGAGACAACCTGTGACGACGTTGCACGCTATATATCATCAAAAGCATGCAACACTTCGAATATTAATATTCATAAGTTTAATTTTTCTAGCCCTAGAGAAGGCTCTTCTTTCAAGCTTTCAGTTGGTATTGAAGTATTTTCTGTCATTTGTGGCGCTAATTTCTGGCCTGCACATATGGTGGTCCATGAGTTTATTCCTAAGAAAAAAACTAGGCTTTCGCAGGTAAACTTACCAGTCACTGCTTCAGTTTCATCTTCTGCTTCTTCCACTACACTTTCAAAGTATTAGAAGGCTAGGCTAAAGTGTAAACTTTCTTCATTTTATCTTAGAAGTTTTTCTATCAGTTCTGTCATTATTGTTTTCGTTGAGACTTTGCTTCGCCGTGATTTTCTAAACTCTGAAATTTCCACCTCTACATTATTGGCTTAATTGAATTAATGCATAACTTTTTCTAAACTTGTAATCTAAATTTTTGTTTGAATTGTCTATATTATTTTAGGTATTGAATTCTAAATTAAGTCTTAGATTTAGTAATAATATTGCATGTTTATTAGAGGCTGATAATGTTTTTATCTGTAGCCAAATATTTAGCACGTAGACATTAGCTTTCGTATTGCATGTTTACCAAAGAACTTAGCAATTAACACCAGCTGAGCCCAGTCTATATGACTGGGTGAATATTGATGCCACTTGGGCCTGCCCCATTTGAGATCAGTGTGTGGTCATTGCGTACCTACTATGTCTATGTAAAAAAAAAAATATTTACTTTTACTTTGCGCAAATAACTACTATAGCAAGATTGATTAAAAATGTTGAATTTACTACGAGCCGCGGCATAACTCGCAATGGCTTTCAAGTTTTTTGACAGTTCTTAAATTTTCTTTGCACTTTACGTGAAATAATAATTCATAATCTTTTTTTTTTTTTTTATAGACTTAGTAGGTACGCAATGACCACACACTGATCTCACATGGGGCAGGATCAGGTGGCATCAAAATTCACACAGTCACATGGACTGGGCTCAGCTGGTCTTAATTGCTAATATCTTTGGTGATCATGCGATACCAAAGCTAATGTCTACGTACTAAATATTTGGCTACAGATAAAAACATCATCAGCCATTAACATAATCAGCATTCAAGATTAAACTAAAGCCAATATTAAATTTAGAATTCAATACCTACAATAACATAGACTATTTAAACAAGGAGGAAAAATTTAGGTTGCCAGTATAGAAAATAAATTATGCACTAATTCAATGATGTCAACAATTTAGTTTTTATAACATAAGAAGAGGTGGGAGGAGCGGCATACGCAAAGTGGGTATTAAAAGATTTGCATAAGACATAGAATGGATCATGTTGCAAATAAGAAGCTCTACAAAAGGGAAGAGTTGGGAAGCAAAGTGGTATTAAAAGATTTGCATAAGACATAGAATGGATCATGTTGCAAATAAGAAGCTCTACAAAAGGGAAGAGTAATAGGAGAATAGTTTCTAGTTGGACGTGCTGGTACACTAAAGTTAATCATTCTAAGTAAGAAAGGTGAGTTAATACTACCATAAATGAGGTTATACATAAGAGTTACACCAATGACCGTTCTATGACTAGACAAGGTAGGGAGGTTGATCAATTTGAGACGACACTGATAAGATGGTATGCAAGTATTAGGATCCCAGTGCAAGTTTTTGAGAGCAAAAAGTAGAAATTGCTTTTGCACCGACTCAATACGATCAATATACATCTGATATTGAGGATCCCAGACACAAGACGCATACTCCAGAATAGGTCTTACCAGTGAAGTGTATAGTACTTTGGTAGTATACGGATCATCAAATTCCTTAGACCAGCGTTTAATATAGCCAACCTCTAGCTTTAGAGATCGAAGTGGAAATGTGGGTACCGAAATGCAACTTCGAGTCCATCAAAATACCAAGGTCGTTAAACTGGGAAATACGATCTAAACTATTTGAGTTAATGTAATAAGAACTTAAAAATAAGGGCTCCGCGAAAAAAGGACATAACTTTGCATTTATTAGTATTGAGGATTAAATAGTTTTTGGAACACCAACGACAAAGAGTCTATGTCACTCTGAAGGAAAATCCCGTGAGAAGGGTTATTAAGGCGGAAACATAGTTTTACATCATCTGCGTACATTAAAATCTGACATTGTTTGATGACGGTAGGTAGATCATTAATAAATATGTTGAAAAGCAAAGGCCCCAAATGACTGCCTTGGGGAACACCTCATGTTACCTTTAAAGACTTAGATATTGAAGTCTTAAAAAGTACCCTTTGAGAGCGACGATCAAGGTAATATGCCAGCCATCCGATCAATGGAGAAGGGAAACCAAAAGCTTTGAGTTTGGTTATGAGCAACTCATGCGATACAGTATCGAAAGCTTTACTGAAGTCGGTGTAGATAACATCAGTTTGGCTACCTACCGAAAAGTTGTGATTGACAATAGAAGTAAATTTCAACAGATTGGTTACCGTTGAACGGTTCTTTACAAAACCATGCTGAGACATACTCAACAATGGGCGAATATAAAACTGTAGTTGATCAGTGATAATCTGCTCAAACAACTTAGGAATTGCACACAGCTTGGCAATACCTCTGTAGTTCGATATATCTGACTTACTACCCTTTTTGAATAAAGGAAATATATAGGATTCTTTTCAACCACGGCATAGACGAAGTAATAAAGGATAAATTAAACAAGGTATAAAGTTAAATATATAAGTTGTCAGCACAGCTTTTTAAGATACAACTAGGAATATTATCCGGACCAGGAGAAAGAGAAGGTTAAACCAATCTTAGATATAGTAAAATAATACTGCCGTCAATAAACGGCATATTGAAGTGATTAAATTTATCAATTTTATAAGGGTAAGGAGAACTATTTCCAAAAGCACTATTAGAGTAGATGCCCTGGAAAAATTTAGCAAAATGGTTCGCAATCCCATCATCAGAGCTACATGCAACTCCATCAAACTCCATACTAGTTGGAAATAACTCTGATTTGTTTTTGATTTTGATGAATTTAAAAAAATTCTTGGGATAACGATTAATTTTTACTTTTACTTTGCGCAAATAACTACTATAGCAAGATTGATTAAAAATGTTGAATTTACTACGAGCCGCGGCATAACTCGCATAATCAGTTGCGGAACAAGAGCGTTTAAATTTTTTAAATAGCCGATTTCTAAAATTTTTTAGACGGACCAAATATATACAAAACCAAGGCGGACGCTTAGAATCATCGGTAACATGCACTTTGGGCACACATTTATTGATATAATCCAGCATAGTCGTGTTGAAAAACCGCACGGCAGTATCAATATCAGAAGAAGAACTTAATATTGACCAATCCGTGGAAGCAAGCAATGAGTTGAGACGATTGAAATTAGTATGTTTAAAATTAAAAGCTTGTCTTGGCTTAGCACAAGTTGAATCAGATGCAGACAGAAGTTGGTTAAGAGTTAGTGTCACCTCAAGAGTGGGGTGATAGGTATCTTCTGGAATTGACAATGGAGAGGATCTCGACAGTGAGGTATTTTCATGGCAGTAAGTAATCAGTAGGTCTAGCATACGATGTTTGATGTTGGAAATGTGGTTTATTTGCTGGAGAGAGAGATCCAGCAATAAATCAACGAACTCGCTGCCAACAGAAGGAAGAACGATATTTGAGTCACTAAAAGGAATCCAATTAATAGAGTTAAGATTAAAATCACCCAAAACAAGCAAAATATCAGCGTCATTAATGAGCTTTAATACATTCTGGATAGCTTTCGCTTGATCCAAGTAGACTGAGTCAGACGATGAAGGAGGAATATATGAACAAGTAATAAAAATGTTATAATTAGAGAATGAAATTTTGACGCAAATAAATTCAATGTTTTCAGTATCGTCAAGAGAGACCAGTTGTGACGAAAAAGATGAAAGAACAGAGATTAAGACTCCACCACCTACGCGGCCATAACGATCTTTACGAAACGTAGAGTAAGAGTTATTGAACATTTCAGAGTTGAGTACATGAGGGCGAAGCCAAGTCTCAACGAAAACGATAATGTCAGAACTGAAAGAAAAACTTCTAAGATAAAACGAAGAAAGTTTAGAATTTAGCCCTCTAACATTTTGAAAATGTTGACTTAGTTTTTTGGAGATTTTGATGAAGCAGAAGATGAAGCTGAAGTAGTGACTGGTATGGTGACTGGTTTCATTTTTTCTATTAAAAATTGAGTAGCTTCCTTTGACCACACTACTTATGCCCTTTTCGTAATTAAAGTTACAAAAAAATGAACGAACAAATGAAATAACGGCGAAAAACAGAACGAACACAAAAAGAAATGTCAAGGTGTTGAAAAAGTATGTTTGTACACTTCGTACCCGTAGCCCCGCACTTCCCTCCTCAACCAGGACTGTTTGAGAGAGAGAAAAAGAGAGTTGATTTGCCAAGTGTAATTCCGTTCTTAATGTACGCAAGTCAAAACGCGCCCCAATACTGATTTTCCCTCAAAAACAGTCCTCAGCAGGTTATGGAACCAGAGACGTTCTGTGAGGCGTTTTTCAAGTAAATAAATAAATGCGTAGAAAACGTATATTAGCTATATAAGATGGCTGGTATGTATCAGATAAACAAGCTGGAGGAGGCAAACTACGGGTCATGCAGCATACAAATGCGGAGCGTGCTTGTTAACGCGGAGTTTTGGCAAATGACGTCAAGCGAGCTCAAGGAGGAAAATGTTGTTGAGGGTATAACGGTGCTTGATAAGAAGGCTTTGGCCATGATTACGCTGAGTGTCAAACCTTCGCACGTGGGCTACATAGCAGATTGTACGTCGGCAAAGGATACATGAACGGAATTAAAAGATGTCAACCAGACGAGAGGTCCGGTGAGGATAGTGTCTTTATACAACAGATTACTTAAGGTCAAAATGACGAATAATCAGGATGTGACCGGCTACTTGAACATATTTGTTAAAATACTGGACAAACTGCCTTCAGTAGGAATCGAAATAACAGATGAGGTGAGGACAATCGTTCTCCTTTCAAGTTTGCCATACGAGCACCAGAATTTCGTTGTCGCCATTGAGTCGCAAGACGAGTTACAAACAACAGACTCACCATAAAGGCAAAGGAAGAAGGAGAACAGAGAAACGACATACAATCGAATACCGAGAATTTGCACGCGTTTATAGTTAAGGAAAGGCCTAATACATATACGAAGACCAAAAGAAAGAAGCAAAATATTACATGCTTCAGCACAGGCACGACGTAATGAAAAATGAACAACAAAAACATTGCAGTATGTTGGGTGCGTTGGATGACGTTACGTTCGATCGCGCAACATGGTGTTTGGACAGCGGTTCGACAAGTCATATGTGCAGCGAGAAGGGCTTGTTCACAAACATACAAAAATAATCTGTTTGGCCAGCGGCGAGTTTGTGCGTACCGAGGGAATTGGCGGTGTTGATAAAAACGCAGTTTTGTGCGTTGAAAGTGATGGATGTTGCTTATGTGATAAATATGAAAGGCAATTTTATGTCTGTGAGTAAAGCAGTAGAAATCACAGATGCGCAGATGTAATACAACGCGGCAAATATATGTTGCGTGCAAAGAATAGAGACAGACGGCAAAAGAGACGGATTTTTGTGGAATAGCTGCTTAGCGGAAATTTCGAAGGGCATGGATAAGGTTGACGTTACATACAAAAGGCCTTGTAAATCGTGTATGGCACGAATTTTTTTATTTTATTTTTATTTTTAGTTTATTTTATTATTATTATTAATATTATTTTTTTTTTATTTACTTCTTTTTCACTTATTTTTATTTTATTTATTCATTTTTTTTCCTATCTCTTTAACTTATTTTGCTTTTATTTTTTCTAATATCTTGTATCTATACTTCGCGCAAAATGAATTGCTGTATTCGGGCTTGCACCAACAAGGCAACTTTAATAGTGATAAGCTTAGAGGGGTCTCTTGTTGGATGTGCGATAACATCGCCAACCTTAATTGTGCTGGGTTGACTGGTCGCGACTATGACCGACTTTACGGTACTGCTAAACCTGCATGTGGTGGCATCAGGTGGCCGTGCCCCACCTGCTTCAATCGCCAGGGGGACTTCTCATTGATGTACCACATTATGCGAATTAAATACCAAAAACTTAAGAAACTATTCACTGAGCTAGCCTCAGAGTTTGGTGCTGGGTCAAAAATGTTTTTGGAGTACTCTTTCGACTTGATTCCAACGGCTAATGCAGTACAACTGCCGCCATTATCCCCTCATAATCTTGCGCCTACCATAGCGCCATTTATTTCTTTTTCGTCTCCCCCTTCTTCACAATCCCCTCTAACTTGTTCTACTATTTCTTCATCTGTCGCTTTGAACTTTCCATCCACAACTTGTTCTTCTTCTTCCCAACCTTTACCCAGTCGCTCTTCTGTACTTTCTTCCATATCCACCCCATCGTCCCATCCCGCTCAAATTCCGGTAGCTCCATCAACCAATATCCCATCTACTACTTCTTCATCTATCGCCTTTAACTTTCCCGCCACTACTTGTTCGACTTCCTCTATTCCATGTCTTACTACTGTGACTTCAGCTTCAACTTCTCCAACTTGTTCGTCTTCTTCCCAACCTTTACCCATTTATTCTTCTGTACTTTCTTCAATATCTAACCAATCATCCCATCCCGCTCCAATTCCAGTAGCTCCTTCTACCAATATCCCCTCTACTACCACTTCATCTGTCGCTTTTAACTTTCCCTCCACTAATTGTTCATCTTGCTCTACTCCCTGTCCTACTACTGTAACTTCTGCTTCATCTTCTACTAAAGTCTCTAACTCCTCCCGTACTTTGTCACCACCTAAGAGTTCTTCACAGTCCAATACTGCCTCTACTCCAGTGCCATGTATTTTGAAGGTGCTGGATCCTCGTAAACATATTTTTATTTCCAGGTTGGATAAGGAGACAACCTGTGACGACGTTGCACGCTATATATCATCAAAAGCATGCAACACTTCGAATATTAATATTCATAAGTTTAATTTTTCTAGCCCTAGAGAAGGCTCTTCTTTCAAGCTTTCAGTTGGTATTGAAGTATTTTCTGTCATTTGTGGCGCTAATTTCTGGCCTGCACCTATGGTGGTCCATGAGTTTATTCCTAAGAAAAAAACTAGGCTTTCGCAGGTAAACTTACCAGTCACTGCTTCAGTTTCATCTTCTGCTTCTTCCACTACACTTTCAAAGTATTAGAAGGCTAGGCTAAAGTGTAAACTTTCTTCATTTTATCTTAGAAGTTTTTCTATCAGTTCTGTCATTATTGTTTTCGTTGAGACTTTGCTTCGCCGTGATTTTCTAAACTCTGAAATTTCCACCTCTACATTATTGGCTTAATTGAATTAATGCATAACTTTTTCTAAACTTGTAATCTAAATTTTTGTTTGAATTGTCTATATTATTTTAGGTATTGAATTCTAAATTAAGTCTTAGATTTAGTTTAATATTGCATGTTTATTAGAGGCTGATAATGTTTTTATCTGTAGCCAAATATTTAGCACGTAGACATTAGCTTTCGTATTGCATGTTTACCAAAGAACTTAGCAATTAACACCAGCTGAGCCCAGTCTATATGACTGGGTGAATATTGATGCCACTTGGGCCTGCCCCATTTGAGATCAGTGTGTGGTCATTGCGTACCTACTATGTCTATGTAAAAAAAAAAAATATTTACTTTTACTTTGCGCAAATAACTACTATAGCAAGATTGATTAAAAATGTTGAATTTACTACGAGCCGCGGCATAACTCGCAATGGCTTTCAAGTTTTTTGACAGTTCTTAAATTTTCTTTGCACTTTACGTGAAATAATAATTCATAATCTTTTTTTTTTTTTTTTTATAGACTTAGTAGGTACGCAATGACCACACACTGATCTCACATGGGGCAGGATCAGGTGGCATCAAAATTCACACAGTCACATGGACTGGGCTCAGCTGGTCTTAATTGCTAATATCTTTGGTGATCATGCGATACCAAAGCTAATGTCTACGTACTAAATATTTGGCTACAGATAAAAACATCATCAGCCATTAACATAATCAGCATTCAAGATTAAACTAAAGCCAATATTAAATTTAGAATTCAATACCTACAATAACATAGACTATTTAAACAAGGAGGAAAAATTTAGGTTGCCAGTATAGAAAATAAATTATGCACTAATTCAATGATGTCAACAATTTAGTTTTTATAACATAAGAAGAGGTGGGAGGAGCGGCATACGCAAAGTGGGTATTAAAAGATTTGCATAAGACATAGAATGGATCATGTTGCAAATAAGAAGCTCTACAAAAGGGAAGAGTAATAGGAGAATAGTTTCTAGTTGGACGTGCTGGTACACTAAAGTTAATCATTCTAAGTAAGAAAGGTGAGTTAATACTACCATAAATGAGGTTATACATAAGAGTTACACCAATGACCGTTCTATGACTAGACAAGGTAGGGAGGTTGATCAATTTGAGACGACACTGATAAGATGGTATGCAAGTATTAGGATCCCAGTGCAAGTTTTTGAGAGCAAAAAGTAGAAATTGCTTTTGCACCGACTCAATACGATCAATATACATCTGATATTGAGGATCCCAGACACAAGACGCATACTCCAGAATAGGTCTTACCAGTGAAGTGTATAGTACTTTGGTAGTATACGGATCATCAAATTCCTTAGACCAGCGTTTAATATAGCCAACCTCTAGCTTTAGAGATCGAAGTGGAAATGTGGGTACCGAAATGCAACTTCGAGTCCATCAAAATACCAAGGTCGTTAAACTGGGAAATACGATCTAAACTATTTGAGTTAATGTAATAAGAACTTAAAAATAAGGGCTCCGCGAAAAAAGGACATAACTTTGCATTTATTAGTATTGAGGATTAAATAGTTTTTGGAACACCAACGACAAAGAGTCTATGTCACTCTGAAGGAAAATCCCGTGAGAAGGGTTATTAAGGCGGAAACATAGTTTTACATCATCTGCGTACATTAAAATCTGACATTGTTTGATGACGGTAGGTAGATCATTAATAAATATGTTGAAAAGCAAAGGCCCCAAATGACTGCCTTGGGGAACACCTCATGTTACCTTTAAAGACTTAGATATTGAAGTCTTAAAAAGTACCCTTTGAGAGCGACGATCAAGGTAATATGCCAGCCATCCGATCAATGGAGAAGGGAAACCAAAAGCTTTGAGTTTGGTTATGAGCAACTCATGCGATACAGTATCGAAAGCTTTACTGAAGTCGGTGTAGATAACATCAGTTTGGCTACCTACCGAAAAGTTGTGATTGACAATAGAAGTAAATTTCAACAGATTGGTTACCGTTGAACGGTTCTTTACAAAACCATGCTGAGACATACTCAACAATGGGCGAATATAAAACTGTAGTTGATCAGTGATAATCTGCTCAAACAACTTAGGAATTGCACACAGCTTGGCAATACCTCTGTAGTTCGATATATCTGACTTACTACCCTTTTTGAATAAAGGAAATATATAGGATTCTTTTCAACCACGGCATAGACGAAGTAATAAAGGATAAATTAAACAAGGTATAAAGTTAAATATATAAGTTGTCAGCACAGCTTTTTAAGATACAACTAGGAATATTATCCGGACCAGGAGAAAGAGAAGGTTAAACCAATCTTAGATATAGTAAAATAATACTGCCGTCAATAAACGGCATATTGAAGTGATTAAATTTATCAATTTTATAAGGGTAAGGAGAACTATTTCCAAAAGCACTATTAGAGTAGATGCCCTGGAAAAATTTAGCAAAATGGTTCGCAATCCCATCATCAGAGCTACATGCAACTCCATCAAACTCCATACTAGTTGGAAATAACTCTGATTTGTTTTTGATTTTGATGAATTTAAAAAAATTCTTGGGATAACGATTAATTTTTACTTTTACTTTGCGCAAATAACTACTATAGCAAGATTGATTAAAAATGTTGAATTTACTACGAGCCGCGGCATAACTCGCATAATCAGTTGCGGAACAAGAGCGTTTAAATTTTTTAAATAGCCGATTTCTAAAATTTTTTAGACGGACCAAATATATACAAAACCAAGGCGGACGCTTAGAATCATCGGTAACATGCACTTTGGGCACACATTTATTGATATAATCCAGCATAGTCGTGTTGAAAAACCGCACGGCAGTATCAATATCAGAAGAAGAACTTAATATTGACCAATCCGTGGAAGCAAGCAATGAGTTGAGACGATTGAAATTAGTATGTTTAAAATTAAAAGCTTGTCTTGGCTTAGCACAAGTTGAATCAGATGCAGACAGAAGTTGGTTAAGAGTTAGTGTCACCTCAAGAGTGGGGTGATAGGTATCTTCTGGAATTGACAATGGAGAGGATCTCGACAGTGAGGTATTTTCATGGCAGTAAGTAATCAGTAGGTCTAGCATACGATGTTTGATGTTGGAAATGTGGTTTATTTGCTGGAGAGAGAGATCCAGCAATAAATCAACGAACTCGCTGCCAACAGAAGGAAGAACGATATTTGAGTCACTAAAAGGAATCCAATTAATAGAGTTAAGATTAAAATCACCCAAAACAAGCAAAATATCAGCGTCATTAATGAGCTTTAATACATTCTGGATAGCTTTCGCTTGATCCAAGTAGACTGAGTCAGACGATGAAGGAGGAATATATGAACAAGTAATAAAAATGTTATAATTAGAGAATGAAATTTTGACGCAAATAAATTCAATGTTTTCAGTATCGTCAAGAGAGACCAGTTGTGACGAAAAAGATGAAAGAACAGAGATTAAGACTCCACCACCTACGCGGCCATAACGATCTTTACGAAACGTAGAGTAAGAGTTATTGAACATTTCAGAGTTGAGTACATGAGGGCGAAGCCAAGTCTCAACGAAAACGATAATGTCAGAACTGAAAGAAAAACTTCTAAGATAAAACGAAGAAAGTTTAGAATTTAGCCCTCTAACATTTTGAAAATGTTGACTTAGTTTTTTGGAGATTTTGATGAAGCAGAAGATGAAGCTGAAGTAGTGACTGGTATGGTGACTGGTTTCATTTTTTCTATTAAAAATTGAGTAGCTTCCTTTGACCACACTACTTATGCCCTTTTCGTAATTAAAGTTACAAAAAAATGAACGAACAAATGAAATAACGGCGAAAAACAGAACGAACACAAAAAGAAATGTCAAGGTGTTGAAAAAGTATGTTTGTACACTTCGTACCCGTAGCCCCGCACTTCCCTCCTCAACCAGGACTGTTTGAGAGAGAGAAAAAGAGAGTTGATTTGCCAAGTGTAATTCCGTTCTTAATGTACGCAAGTCAAAACGCGCCCCAATACTGATTTTCCCTCAAAAACAGTCCTCAGCAGGTTATGGAACCAGAGACGTTCTGTGAGGCGTTTTTCAAGTAAATAAATAAATGCGTAGAAAACGTATATTAGCTATATAAGATGGCTGGTATGTATCAGATAAACAAGCTGGAGGAGGCAAACTACGGGTCATGCAGCATACAAATGCGGAGCGTGCTTGTTAACGCGGAGTTTTGGCAAATGACGTCAAGCGAGCTCAAGGAGGAAAATGTTGTTGAGGGTATAACGGTGCTTGATAAGAAGGCTTTGGCCATGATTACGCTGAGTGTCAAACCTTCGCACGTGGGCTACATAGCAGATTGTACGTCGGCAAAGGATACATGAACGGAATTAAAAGATGTCAACCAGACGAGTGGTCCGGTGAGGATAGTGTCTTTATACAACAGATTACTTAAGCTCAAAATGACGAATAATCAGGATGTGACCGGCTACTTGAACATATTTGTTAAAATACTGGACAAACTGCCTTCAGTAGGAATCGAAATAACAGATGAGGTGAGGACAATCGTTCTCCTTTCAAGTTTGCCATACGAGCACCAGAATTTCGTTGTCGCCATTGAGTCGCAAGACGAGTTACAAACAACAGACTCACCATAAAGGCAAAGGAAGAAGGAGAACAGAGAAACGACATACAATCGAATACCGAGAATTTGCACGCGTTTATAGTTAAGGAAAGGCCTAATACATATACGAAGACCAAAAGAAAGAAGCAAAATATTACATGCTTCAGCACAGGCACGACGTAATGAAAAATGAACAACAAAAACATTGCAGTATGTTGGGTGCGTTGGATGACGTTACGTTCGATCGCGCAACATGGTGTTTGGACAGCGGTTCGACAAGTCATATGTGCAGCGAGAAGGGCTTGTTCACAAACATACAAAAATAATCTGTTTGGCCAGCGGCGAGTTTGTGCGTACCGAGGGAATTGGCGGTGTTGATAAAAACGCAGTTTTGTGCGTTGAAAGTGATGGATGTTGCTTATGTGATAAATATGAAAGGCAATTTTATGTCTGTGAGTAAAGCAGTAGAAATCACAGATGCGCAGATGTAATACAACGCGGCAAATATATGTTGCGTGCAAAGAATAGAGACAGACGGCAAAAGAGACGGATTTTTGTGGAATAGCTGGTTAGCGGAAATTTCGAAGGGCATGGATAAGGTTGACGTTACATACAAAATGCCTTGTAAATCGTGTATGGTTAGCAAAATCCACGTGCTGCGATTCAAAAGTTCCAGTGACAATCGCGCTATGGCCCAGTGGTGCATTTTCGATCAGAGTACAATAGAAGGTCCAACCTTCATGGATTAGAAGTCAAGACGCATATTAATATACTTTCTTGGGAAGAAAGATGGAGTTTTTGAAAAATTTGTTAATTTCTTCGAAGCGACAACGGTCGCGAATACATTTATAAAATATTCAATGGTTTTCTTAAAGAAAATGGCATTGCAAAACAGCTGACGACGGCATATACACCACAGCAAAATGGAGTTGAGGAACGAGCAAACCGTAGTCTCGTGGAGATGTCTAGATGTCTCTTTGTACAACGACTCTTAGACGAGTCGTTGTGGGCTGAAGAGGTAAATCCGGCTATTTGTCTGAGAAACAGATCACCAACGAGAGCGTTCATCGACAAGACACCAATGAAGGCCTGGACCGTTAAGAAATCGAATATAAGTTATTTTAAAGTTTTTGGCTGCGTTGCAGTGGTACTGCAAAAAGGTCATCAGAGAAACAAATTTCTACCAAAGTGTAAAAATACATCAAATAATAATGATGGGGTATTCAACATCAGCAAAATCGTATCAGCTGTATGACGCCGAAAAGAGGATGGTTGTGGAAAAGAGTGACGTACTGTTTAACGAGGATAGCGTTATCAGAAACTTTGATAGCGAATGTGCCATATTTGATTTCTCTAAGAAATGAAGGATTTATATTGGTGCATTGATTGCTAGTGACGTTCCGATACCAGAAACGTACGAAGAAGCAATAAACGGTATATACGCTTCGCCGTGGCACGAAACTATGCGGAAAGAGTATGAGTTAAAATTTATTTTATTTGATTTAAAATTAAACCTGAGATCACGGATTTTCCAAAAACCCAAAACGCAATAGGTTGCAAATGGGTTTACAGCGTTAAACGTGGCAATAACGGTGAAGTAGAATGTTTTAAGGCACGAATAGTTGCCAAAGGGAGCTCGCAGCAGTATGGTGTAAACTATCTCGAACCTACTCACCTGTGTGGCGGAAGGAGCATGCGCTTATTGTTAGCCATCGCTGCAGAGTTAAAAGGGTGCTTGCACCAAATGGACGTATTCACGGCATATTTAAATAGTGATCTGACCGACACTGTGTAAATCAAGCAACCTGAAGGTTTTGCTTGTGGCAGAAAATCTGGACAAGTCTTGCGACTACGAAAGGCCATATATGGACTGAAGCAGTCAGGAAGGGAATGGAACTCCAAGCTTGATAGTGTCTTGCGCAAACTTAGTTTTACCGCTATGGATAACGAGACATGCCTTTATATACTACGTAATGGAACAAATCTAACATTAGTGTTGGTATATGTTGATGATTTGATAATAGCATGTCAATCAAAGCAAGATTTGGTCAAGTAAAAGGCATACATTTTAAAAGCTTTTAAATGCGTGGACAAAGGACCGTTAAAATTATTTCTTGACATGGAGATCCAGAGAAATGGCGAGCTTGATGAAATTACAAACTCAATACATCAAGGATTAATTGCAACGAGAAAATATTGAGAATTGCAGATCGGCATCCACACCATATAGAGGCTGGATATAAGTGGCATGTGACATTGATGAATGCCAGAAAGTAGGTTTGACGGCTTACCAATCAATTGTTGGAGAGTTGATGTGGTTGGCTCTAACGACGGGACCAGATATTTTGCATAATGTCGCGAAGTTATCCCACCTTAATAAGGATCTCCACAAGGAGCACTTTGCAGGCATGAAGCACGTTCTGAGGTACTTATCAAAAATTAATTTCAAAGCTCCATTACAGAAGATGTGGGCAAGCACTTTCGATATATGTTGAAGCCGGCTGAGGTAGTGATAAGATTGATCGTAAATCTTATACTAGCTTTGTGTTCTTCTTAGGCGGTGGTCCGATAGCATGGAAGTCGGAGAAGCAACAAAGTGTGGCTCTCAGCAGCACTAAAGCTTAGTACATGGCACTTTCAATCGCTTGTAAAGAAGCTGTTTAATTGCGCCGACTAATTACCGAGATCGCCTGTGGCGAAGCTGATACACCGACGATTATATATGGAGACAATCTGAATACACAGCAGTTGGCGAAGAATCCAATACATCACTCAAGGAAGAAGCATGTGGATATCAGATACCACTTTGTACTACAAATCGTTTCCGAGAGACATGTTATATGCATCAACTGAGGTAATGATAGCGGACATACGAAGAATTTAACAAAAAAGAAACATGTCGAATTTTTAAAAATGTTGAATTTGAATTAAAGTAATGTGAACATGCTTGCATTGAGGACGGGTGTTGAAAATCTGTTTCGTTCCAATGTCTGCATGGAGTGTAGGCACTAGCTTTTCGTGTTCCAACTCTTTTTCGTTCCACTTTGTATTTACTCACTCGCAAATAAAACCTCAACAGTGATTCTACCTGAAGAACATTCCACAACATTATACAGTCGCCTAGTGCCGCTTGCAGTCTCTTTTCCAATGACTATTACTTATAAATTTTTTCATTGGGCGCTTGTTTGCGTTGAACGTCACTGTCTAGGTAGGCGTTCAGCCGATAACCTTTGCTATCCAGACGTTTGAGAGTGTTGCTGGTTCTTCCGCTGTCTAACTGCGCGTTAGCCGACATGGGCATTTTGTCGCAAACAACGTCGCTGTTGTCGAAGCCGATCGCAACGCCGTAAAGGGCCCGCCACCAGTGGCACGGGCTCAAATTTTGTTGCGCGCAAACTTCTTTTTTCCGTTACTCTCTCATTCTGTCCACACCTTTTTAAGAGAAGAAGATTATTAGAATTGATTATTATTTTGAAGTCCACTTTCGAATGTTATCCTCTCACAGTAAGTCCACCAATGGCTTATCGCGCTTCTTGAAGCCTGGCCAGATCCTGGTTCCATGAACTCAAGCATAATTGTCTTTTGAGTGACATTTTTATGCTTTCCCCTATTTGTTTCCATTTAGAGAGAATATTTTAGGTGGTTTTTTTTTTTATTAAAAAAAGCGTATAATTTACTTACATGGCAATTATAAAAATTAAAATAAAATTAATAATAAATTAAAATAAAATAGACATTTAACCAAAAAAAAATTGAAATAAAACACAATATAAAAGCGAACGCAAAAGACAAATGCAAATTAATTCTGACGGCTAACAGCTTCTAGGTTTGTTTCCGATAACAAAACCAAAAAATCGATTTACATGACACCAATTTCCAATACTGAAACCGATTCGAATATATATTTTTTTTTTTGTTTTTTGTTTTTAATATATAATACATTTATTTATTTAAAATAATTATTAATTAGTTTCCTACTACCTTCAGTGGAAGCCTAACCTAATAGTATATAAAAGAAAAAGAAAAAAATAATGTAAACCTATGGACTTACAAACAACTTAAAATGAATAATACCTTTTTACATATTTATAATTACTTAATTACATATAGAAAATTTACTGAATTTGACAATAGTAACTTATGAGGGGACCCTCGTAGGGAGACCCTGTGGGTGACACTTTTTGAGTCTTCTCTTTCTGGCTCTTGAAGTTTGCCGTCACGCGAGTGCATTTGGGTGAGAACCAAAGCACCCTAAATATTACCCCGCTTGTGCCTGGATAACATCGCCAACTTTAGGAACCCTAAAATCCTTTTCGATATCCCTTGTACGCATGTACCAGGGGGCATTGCAAATTTTTCTAAGCGTTTTAGCTTGAACAATTCTGATTTTATTCATATGCGACTTGGCAGCTATGCCGTATACTTGCTCCGCGTACTTCCACATGGGCTTAATATTGTCTTGTATATTGTTGTCTCGTTATCCAAGTACAGCTTGCTCTTGGGGGACAACAGCCACGACATTTTTCTAGCTTTTGCCAGCGCGGACCGCTGAACCATTGTTACATGTCTTTGAAATATAAGTCTCCTGTCCAGTATGACTCCAAGGTATGTATGCGCAGGCTTGTGCTTCAGAATAGAGCCTAGCAACGATATGCCAGGGCAAGACAATGGCCGTGTGGCATACGTAACTCAGGCACATTTGCTGGCATTGATGCCTATGTTCCAGTGTAGAGCCCACTTCTCAAAGCAACACACGTATTACTGCAAAGACTCCGTGGCAACTTTTATACTTGTGTTTCTGGTTAGCACTGCAGTGTCGTCCGCGTAAGTTTCTATGAGTGCGTTTTCCTCATCCACTCGTGTGACTACAATTGTTTTAGGCATGTCTGCTGTATAAATCGTACACAGCGTAGGGCCTAATGCGTTACCTTTAGGTACACCAGCGCAGATTGGTCTTTTTGGTCGATTTCTCACCATCGATTAAAACACGAAAGCTTCTGTCCGTTAAAAAGCTCCTGACAAGTTGAAACTGCTGAGGGGTAAGTAGGTTCGTCAGCTTGCTGAGAAGGGCTTCATGCCACACCCTATCAAAGGCTTGCTGGATGTCCAAGAAAACTGCTACTGCGTACATTTTAAGTTCCATGGCATCCAAAGCGAAGTTAACCACACGGTGCAAGTGCTCCGGGGTGCCGTGATTTTTCCCAAAACCAAACTGCCACTTAGGGACTTTTTTTTTAAGCTTTCGAGTTGAAGAATCCGATTCAATATCATCCTTTCCATTATTTTTCCTAAGGCGGGGAAGAAGGCTGATTGGCCAATATGAGTCAGCTTCAGTGGGTTGTTTCTTTGGCTTTGGAATCATAATAATTAAAGCTGATTTCCAGATCTTTGGGAAGTATCGCAATCTTAAGATGCTGTTGAATATCCAACCTATAAACAATACAGCTCTCGTGGGAAGAAGTTTGAGCGTCTTGTTATCCAAGAGATTTTCACCTGGGGATTTTTTACTTTAGCTTTTTAATTTGTTGCTTCACTTCTTGCAACGTTATCGGGTTTGCCGGTAAAGCCAGTTGGAATAGCGCGTCCAAATGCATTTGAACAGTCCTGCGCACGAGCTCCGATGAGATATCAAATGGCTTAAATCTGTCTTCTAGGCTGTCCGCAAAAATTTCAGCGTTCTGTTGACTGGAATAACACCAACCACCTGTTGGATCTTTGATTGGAGTCTTTGGAATAGCCTGTCTCTTAAGGCGCCTTGTGAGCTTCCAAAGAGAGTAGTTAGAAGTTGCGTCAGGACTTACACTTTCTGTCGTGTCGTCGATTGACTCGTATTTATGCCTGATTAGCACCTTTTGCAAACGATTAGACAGTTTTTGTAGATCTGGTGAATGCGAGTGTCTCCCGTTCTTGCGTATTCTTTCCGGACTCTCCTTTTTAGGCGTAGCATGTCGACACCAATTTGGGACATCTGTGTTCTCCAATTGGTTTGGAAGGCATTCAAACTTTGGAGCAGTATAGGAAGAAGCTAGTAAAATGGTGTTCATTAAGACTTTGACTGCATCTTCTATGTCTTCTGGGCTGTTTATCTCTATGTTGAGGTTTATTCTTCTATCCAAATTAGTTCTAAAAGCTTCAACCGAAGAGCCAGGTGGAAGAATGTGTTGCTTACGTGGCTTGATTTGCGGAGCTTGATGAAGAGTTGCTACAACAGGCAGGTGATCCAAGGAGAGCTCATGCAGCAATTCAACGGAAAGCTTATTCCAAGCAATGCCATTAACAATGAAAAAGTCCAGAAGGAATGTGTTGTGTGTTATAAGAATATAAAGTTGGCTCACTGGTAGCTAGAATTTGGCATGTACTGCTTGTTATCTTGTCTTCTTGCAAGCATTTACCGCAGAGACAAGACCTAATGTTACCCCACCATGAGTTCTTTGCATTAAAATCGCCGCCTGCAATGAATCTACCGCCCATATTTATTACCAGTTGATCAAAACCCGTTTTGCTTCAAGGTTCTCTGGGAGCAAGTTACAAAGAGGCTATCTTTACGTATCCACCATTCATCAGCACATCTATACTAGCTAATTGCAACTGCATGCTAGAAATCGATTCATTCTGGTTATGACTAATACTAGAACGAATAAGAACGGCAGAGCCTCCTTTGGATCTACCACTGGGATGATTGGCATAATATTGATCATATACTGGCAGGTATATTTTGTGACCAGGTCGCATATCTGTCTCTGTTATTAGCATTATGTCAATTTTGTTGGCACTGAGGAAAAGCCTGAGTTCGTCGTTGTTCCTGACCAAACCACGTGCGTTCCATAATCCGAATTTTAAGAGCAACTTATTCATTTTGCAATTAGTTTCTGCACCAGGTCACGATAGACTTTGTTTGACTCAATTGTTTCCTGGATAAGTTTGAACATTTGGTCCATTCTGACATTTTTATTATGTATCGCTTTTTCCAACGTAATAAATTTGTTGTTGAAAATCTGGTTTTCGCCAAAATCCCCCGTTCCCCGTAGCGAGTGCAGATCTCTAAGTGCATTTTTACGAAACAAAATCAACGGTATTATACTCTGAATTGTACAACTCAAGAGCAGCAAAAATTAAGCGTCAACTTAAGACCAGTAGTGATGCGATTAAAGCATTAGTTATGAACAAAATGCCGCACTTAAAGAAAAAAGGGAAAGTCATCATCTGACAAAAGTCAGTTCTCCAACTATGTTCGCCCTCTCCAAACTGTGTTGAATGACGATGAAGACGAAGATGATTTAGCTTTAGAAGACACCATCGAGGAATCTACCTCCACTACTCCTGCTAAAGTCGAGGTACCACCAATCACCATTCTTAAGAGAACTAGATGTTCTCACAATATCTTAAAAAGTGTCCACATAAGATATTACTTTGTTAAAACCATATCGATTGGAATAAAGGTATTTGTTGATTTCGTACTATAGTAAAAGAAGCAAAAGCTACAATGATCAGAGAGTATGAGTACGAGAAAGAAAAAGAGAGAGAGCAGGAATGTAACGGCACCTTCTGTGCGTGTGAAATGACGCGTTGCTCTGGTTATCGTTCTCTCGAGCTCAGCCCTTAACTTAGTTTGTGAAAATAGAAAAGACAAGTTGTGGGAAGAACATATACGAGAATAATAAATAGACTAAAGTTGAAGATATACGTATATAATAAATTTGTGTTTTATTTCAACAGTATTCGTAAACACTCTCAAAAGGCACAATATCATCATGCCATGAACTTAAAAGACTAAGCATAGAATGTCTTATGAGAATAGACAGACTAAGCCCTATAAAGCAGTATTGTCTGGTATGGACAAACTACCTAACGAAGAGATCAAATCCTTGCTCAATAGTCTAGGCCTTCAATGTATTGATATGAAAACAGTGGATAAAACAAATCGTAATAGCTACAAAATACTATGCTATGTCTATAACGCTTCAGCAATTACGAAAGGAGCATTCCTGTATTCATCACACCAAAGTCCTCTGGGAGTTTAAGTCCAAGTCATCTGCAAAGATTACTCAATGCTATAACTGCCAACCCTTTGGTCATGGCTCCAAGACTTGTCATGTCAATGCGTTATGTGCCCGCTGCGCTGGACAACACCATACTTCTTCACGCATAGCCTCTGATGCCTTCCAATGTGCAAACCATAAAAGTGATAACCCCTCCACTGATCCATCATGGCCGTGTCGCGCTTCTTATATTGCTGTACTGCAAAAAAGAGCACAAAATTAGAAACAGGCGACCAAACGCAACAACAACGCTTCTTACAATAAAATCAACTACAACGACAACTTTCCAGCTACTGTTAGATCCGCCCATCGACAACACGTGAAGTCAACTCATGACTCCAGCATCGGTCTCACTTTGGCTCAACCAGCTGTCTACCAAAGTTTCAAGCACGCTCTTTTCAGTAACTGTTTAGAAGAGCCCACAGCTCAAGCAACAAATCATCTCTTCACAATAGACGAAATCACCGCGCTCACAACTGAGCTACTTGGGAAACTAAGTCGTTCTTCTAATAAGAGTAAACACTTTACTGTAATTACTCAACTATTAAGTATGTCTATGCTAGCAAATAAGAAAGATAACTTATTATATATTATGGCATGGAATGCACATGCCGTTCGCAATAAGAGATTTTAACTCTTAAATTTTATAATTCAAAACAGTATCGATATTTGCCTACTAAGTGAAACATGGTTAACGCCATCTGATCGATCTGACCGATACGCCAATAGATGCGGTGGCGTCGCGATCATTATCAAAAACACTATTAGGCACAAGCAGCTTGTTAACATTAATACTTATCTAATATTAAGTATTGGAGCACACTTACATTTTGATGCAGTGTACTATTTAAAGTTTATGCAGCCTATTTTCCTGGGACATCTGCAAAACGCCGTATAGCCTCTTGTAACTCTTCCGGTGATAGTAACCACAAAAAAGTTATGTTCATTTCGACCTGCTAAACTTTTCGCGCATTGACGGAAGCTACATCAGAGGCGGCGAAATTTTGGGCGAAATTTTGGGGCATTTCTTTGCAAGAGTTATCCTCTCATGGAAGGTTTGTCATAGTATATCCAAATGATTCCACTTATATACTAGGGAATCATAAAGCTCATCCGTCTACCTTAGATGTGTTTATCACCAACTCTCCTCAATGCCTTGCTGAACCGATTGTCTGCAACAATTTATCTTCTGTCCACCTTCCAGTTTTCTGCAAGTTAATTTCCCACACTAATAATGCGATCGAATAATATCTGCAATTTGACAAAGCCGATTGGAGGAAGTTTCAGCACTTCCTTTCAATTGCTTCTCAGAGAAGGATGCACATTGCAGATGATCCTCTCTCTAAGACCGATATGATTAACAAATTGGTAGACAATCTGAAATCAGATGTTATCGATGGTATAAACCTTGCTGTTCCTAGAAAAACAAAAAAATCAGCGCATCTTCAAACTGTCAGTGGATACGAACAAGGCAACCAATTTTTAAAGCTAGGTTAAATCACCTTAATGGTTTTATTAAACTAAAAATTTTCCAACACAACAACGTTAGTTGGAACTCTAAACTTGCTAATTTGGGAACAGCGTTTTGGAAAGTTTCAGAATTAATAAAAAACAAGCAGAAATTCATCCCCAGCTTTCGCTACAATGATCAAAGCTTGACAACTGAAGAATAAAAAACTAATATCTTTAGCTGAAATTTTTTAAAAAAGCACCACCTTACTGAATCGCTATTCGATGCAAATACTATTGCACTAGTGGAAATTTCGATTAGAGTTCTAGAAAATGATGTTAACATTAATTTACCTAGCATTTCTCTCGACGAAATTCAGGAAGTGATTCGTTCTCTCAAGAAGGAAAAAGCCCCTGGCCCATACCAAATACCCAATGTGTATCTTGCTAATCTTATTAAAATAACTTTAGCCTACCTTGCGCGAATTCTAAATCTATGAGCTAAACTATGACATTTTTCAAACTGCTAGGAAAGTCGCTAAATTTGTGGCTATACCAAAGCCGGGCAAACCACCTGATTCACCAGTAAACCATGGTCCAATCAGTCTGCTGTGTGGTTTCTCTAAAATATTTGAGCGTGTATTGAAAGCTCGTCTTAATCTGTTTTTAGCCGCCAACAACATCATGCCTCCGGTTCAGTATGAATTTAGGGCTAATTTTAGTTGCATTCATCCACTAAAAAAACTTACATAACTTTGTAAAAAGGAAATCAGCAGAAAACAGCCGGTAGGTATGATAACCTTAGACGTTCAAGCAGCCTTCGACACGGTATGGAACGGTGGCCTAATTCACAAATTAGTAATCACCCAAATTCCAGTATATCTAATCAAGCTGATTCGAAGTTTCTTATGTGATAGAACGGTATCCGTTAGTAAACATGTTTGACACCGCAGTTTACTGCTCAGGCAGTGTTTATAACGATATTCATTCCGAATTACAGGACGCATTTTACATTCTTTTTAATTATTTTAGACGTAGGAAGATTCAACTGAACGCAAGTAAGACTAAAGCCATTTTCTTTCCAAAAAAGTGAAAGGCCTGTTTTCTACCGCACACCAACCTAATAGTTAATGATGAAAATATCCACTGGGAGAAAAAACTTAGATACCTTGGGGTGTACCTTGATACTAAACTCATCCACAAACAACATGTTAACATAACTCTTGAAAAGGTAAATAAAACGATCCGTATACTCTATCCATTCATCAACCGCAGATCTAAGCTATCCGTCCATAATAAATTAATCATATTTAAGTCTATCTTTGTACCCATTTTTTTTTTTTTTTTTTTACATAGACATAGTAGGTACGCAATGACCACACACTGATCTCACATGGGGCAGACCCAAGTGGCATCAAAATTCACCCAGTCATATAGACTGGGCTCAGCTGGTGTTAATTGCTAAGTTCTTTGGTGAACATGCGATACCAAAGCTAATGTCTACGTGCTAAATATTTGGCTACAGATAAAAACATCATCAGCCTCTAATAAACATGCAATATTAAACTAAATCTAAGACTTAATTTATAATTCAATACCTAAAATGATATAGACAATTCAAACAAAAATTTAGATTACAAGTTTAGAAAGTAAGTTATTCATTAATTCAATTAAGCCAATAATGTAGAGGTGGAATTTTCAGAGTTTAGAAAATCATGGCGAAGCAAAGTCTCAACGAAAACAATAATGACAGAACTGATAGAAAAACTTCTAAGATAAAATGAAGAAAGTTTACACTTTAGCCTAGCCTTCTAATACTTTGAGAGTGTAGTGGAAGAAGCAGAAGATGAAACTGAAGCAGTGACTGGTAAGGTTACCTGCGAAAGCCTAGTTTTTTTCTTAGGAATAAACTCATGGACCACCATATGTGCAGGCCAGAAATTAGCGCCACAAATGACAGAAAATACTTCAATACCAACTGAAAGCTTGAAAGAAGAGCTTTCTCTAGGGCTAGAAAAATTAAACTTATGAATATTAATATTCGAAGTGTTGCATGCTTTTGATGATATATAGCGTGCAACGTCGTCACAGGTTGTCTCCTTATCCAACCTGGAAATAAAAATATGTTTACGAGGATCCAGCACCTTCAAAATACATGGCACTGGAGTAGAGGCAGTATTGGACTGTGAAGAACTCTTAGGGGGTGACAAAGTACGGGAGGAGTTAGAGACTTTAGTAGAAGATGAAGCAGAAGTTACAGTAGTAGGACAGGGAGTAGAGCAAGATGAACAATTAGTGGAGGGAAAGTTGAAAGCGACAGATGAAGTGGTAGTAGAGGGGATATTGGTAGAAGGAGCTACTGGAATTGGAGCGGGATGGGATGATTGGTTAGATATTGAAGAAAGTACAGAAGAATAAGTGGGTAAAGGTTGGGAAGAAGGGGAACAAGTTGGATAAGTTGAAGCTGAAGTCACAGTAGTAAGACATGGAACAGAGGAAGTCGAACAAGTAGTGGAGGGAAAGTTAAAGGCGATAGATGAAGAAGTAGTAGATGGGATAGTGGTTGACCGAGCTACCGGAATTTGAGCGGGATGGGACGATGGGCTGGATATGGAAGAAAGTACAGAAGAGTGACTGGGTAAAGGTTGGGAAGAAGAAGAACAAGTTGGAGAAGTTGAAGTTGAAGTCACAGAAGTAGGACAAGGAATCGAGGAAGACGAACAAGTAGTGGATGGAAAGTTCAAAGCGACAGATGAAGAAATAGTTGAACAAGTTAGAGGGGATTGTGAAGAAGGGGGTTGAGGAGACGAAAAAGAAATAAGTGGCGCTGTGGTAGGCGGAAGATTATGAGGGGATAATGGCGGCAGTTGTACTGCATTAGTCGTTGGAGTCAAGTCGAAAGAGTACTCCAAAAACATTTTTGACCCAGCATCAAACTCTGAGGCTAACTCAGTGAATAGTTTCTTAAGTTTTTGGTATTTAATTCGCATACGGTGGTACATCAATGAGAAGTCCCCCTGGCGATTGAAGCAGGTAGGGCACGACCACCTGATGCCACCACATGCAGGTTTAGCCGTACCGTAAAGTCGGTCATAGTCGCGACCAGTCAACCCAGCACAATTAAGGTGGGCGATGTTATCGCACATCCAACAAGAGACACCTCTAAGCTTATCAGTATTAAAGTTGTCCTTGTTGGTGCAAGCCCGAATACAGCAATTCATTTTGCGCGAAGTATAGATACAAGATATTAAATAAAATAAAAGCAAAATAAGATAAATAAGATAGGAAAAAAAAATGAATAAATAAAATAAAAATAAGTGAAAAAGAACTAAATAAAGAATAATTATAATAATAATAATAAAATTAAAAAAAAAATTAAAAATTAAAAAAAAATTAAATTAAAAAAATAAAAGATAAAAAAAAAATTAAGTAAGCAAAAATAAAATTAATAAATAAAATAATAACAATAAAATAAACTTGAGTGAAAAATTTTTTTTTTTAAATTTTTTTTTTTTAAATTTGGTTGTTATTATCAACACACTGTGCAAAAAAAGCACAACGACTTAAGTCCGAATTTTGACGCTCTCAGCTAGACAGAGATGGAATTGCAAAGAGAAAAGTAAGGTGAATAATAATATTTTCCCAGAGAAAAAAGAGGAAATACAGTTATTTAAAAATAATAACTACTGTATAGAGAGCAAGAAGGAAACAGAAAAAGACTAAAATAGCAAAAACTATTTGAATGGGAGAGCAAAGCAGGAAAAAAACAGATTGAACTCAATACACAGGAAAGGCAAATTTAAGCGTTGTACTTGCCAAAAATAATTAAACATTGATAAGTACAAAATTTATACGGGTGAAATTAGCCATACACCACAAATAAATTCACTTATAAATTCACTTAACACCGGAAAGAAAAATAAATATTAGTAACGATAAACGACAATAGACAAATTAATTGCCAAATGCTAATCAAAATCAAAATGCGGAGCAGAATCAAAACACGTCTGTTAAGCACAAGCTACTAACTACTTATGTTATACTGCTCGGTGGTCGGGGAGACTGTGCCCATACCCACCAATCTAAGCAGCAAATCTCTCAAAACAAGCTATTAAAAATGATTCTAGATTTACCTTTCTACTACCCAACATCACTATTTCATGAAGTGTCAGGTGTTAAGATGATCAGTGAAAAAATCTCCTTAGCAAAAACTACGTTTACTGACCAGTACTTGTGCTGACCAGTACTTATATACACTAACTCCTACGTTAGTATAATCAAGTAATGGTCCTTTAATTTATAAGTTAGTTGTAAGTTAATTTTATGTTATACCTCTTGTGTGTTTTTTCCACTTTTCCCACGTTAAAGCAAATGTTTATGTTATTCAATCAAAATTATGTATTAGAGTACTAAGTATCAGCTGTAAAGTTATGTAATCCTAACTAAACACTGCATAAATGTAGAACATTACATTACACTACCTTAAGTGACACTTTATATCGGAATAATAAAGCATAAATTAAATTTATTAATTTTATTTCTTATTTGTTAATTATAAGGGAGGACAAGGAAATAAGACAGCGAATGTCTAAGTGATATTGACAGAAACCCAAAATCCAAGCCGCTGCGCTAACCCGAATATTAAAAAGATAAGAAAATAAATTTATCTACGCTCACTCAACAACAAAATCTATACCATTTGTTTTTTTCTTATGCCAATTACAAAGAAAGCGGAGGGAGGAACACAACACAAAGTAAGGATGAAGAAATTTTATTTGCGCGTTTGAGACTCGAACTTCACTGTTTTCATTTCTATCTAGTGTGCGTATTTTGCCAAAGCGCCTCACAATAAGGATGCTCTGAAAATTCAGCATAGGCAGGCAACATGTCCTGGTGGAAATTCCAAAAAAGGACCTGACTGTCATTCAGTGCAATAGATGCTTTGGATTTAGGCACACCAAAAATTACTGTCTGCGACAGTTGATTTGTGGAAAATGTGGGCAAAACCATATCACCACCCAATGTTTGGCTGTCTAGGGCCTTTGCTGCATAAATTGCGGTGAGTAAGGATTGCCGAGTTTTCAAAAATAAATTAAACAGCCTAAAACCCAATATATCAATTTCGGCGCGTGGCAGAAACAGGAAAGATTCTATGAGAAGAGTGAGTTACGTCCCGGCGGTAATGGTCAAGGGAGACACCTCATATGCAGACACACTACGTTCTGGTTTGCATATAACTAATTCTCCGAAGAGATCTTGCAATGTTAACAACAGAGCTGTGCATCTACAGCAATCGCCACAGACCCCTGATAGTATTAACAGGTTAGTGGCTGCAATAACAGCCCTCACAGCTAAATTTGACACAATTACATTAATGTTTAATGAACTGAAGGAGAGCAATCATTTCTCAAACAATTATGCCTCAATTTCGTCAATGCCCGCAAATGATGCCCCGTCCACTCAGCCTTGGATTGTGGAATGCTCATGGAATTTCTGGGCATGTTGAGGAGCTTAAGCATTTCCTTACAGCCCATAATATTGACGTGTTGCTTATCACTGAGACATGGCTGCAAACTGGAGTCCAGATCTTTATACCTGGAGGAGGTGCGGCTGTGCTTATTAAGCAAGAAATCTGCTATTCTTTGCAAGAGCCAGTGATAACAGTGAAATTACAGATGGCCACCATTCAGATTTCAACCAGTAGGGGCGTGTTAATACTCTCTGCATTATATCTACCTCCGCATATTAATTGGTCAACTGTAGACTTCGACGACTTTTAAGCAATCTAGGAAGAATGATTCTCATAGGTGGAGACTTTAACGACAAAATCAGATTCTGGGATAACTTTAAAGCGGATACAAGGGGTAGCTGCTTACAGGGAGTTTTGCAAAACTCAACAGCTCAAATCCTGGCAACTGGTCATGCGACCCATTTCTCTTACGCCCAAAGACACACACCTACCGCTATTGATTTCTTCATTTATAATGGGCTGCGTTCGGAGGAGTTGTCTATCAGGACTGAGTATCAACTCTTCTTTGATCATCTCCCCCTTGTGGTTGATTTTGATTCCATTCCGAAGATCAAAACAAAAAAAGGACGACTACTGCCACCTGGAACTGACTTAGCTGCATTTCGCCGAGATCTGGATAAATCTCTAAATTTAAACTTGGAAATCCTGATGCCCGAAGATGTTTTGTATATTTCTAAATAAGGTGCACTCAGCTGCTCTCATTGCCGCCCCCTTAAATCCACCACATGGCTCAAAAGTGCATTCTGGACTTCCCCCAGCCATGGAAATACTGTTGCTAGTTAAGAGGAGACAGTTTTGTCGCACCCGCGACCGTATTGTGGACAGGGTTTTTCGTAGAGTGTCGAATAGAGTCAAAAAGCTGCTGCAGCTGCATAAACAAGAAGAAAATGAGAGGCTTTTTTCAAATGTCTCCCCCGACGACCCCACAAAATACTCCTTGTGGAAGCGGGCGAGAAGGTATAAATAATAGGTAACCCCAAAATTTCCAATCAAGAAGGCTGACGGATCCTGGGCTAGATCTTTAAGCGAGCGAGCCGAGGCTTTCGCCGAGGAGTAGGAAGCTCGATTTCAGCCATTTGATACCAGCTCAGAACTCAGCGTTAGCCAGATCCATATGAGACTTGAAAGCGCCAGCTAATTATGCCTCCCGGTTGCTCCTATTACAGCCGTGGAAGTCTCAGCACATATTAAAGGGTTGAACACCAAAAAGGCTCTAGTTGAAGATAGACTGGACAATTTTAAACTGAAGGCAATGCCGCTAAAACCTGTGCTATTTCTGGTCCTCATTTTTAACTCAGTCAGTGATATTGCGATATGTGCCGATACAGTGGAAGAAGGCGAGAATTTGCATGATTCATAAGGCCGGCAATAGCCCTTACACCTTAGATTCCTACAGGCCAATTAACCTGCTACCCACTGTAGCAAATTGTTTGAACGCTGTTTGCTGACAGGGATCCTGGACTTAAAGAAGATAAAGCAAATAGTTCCTTCCTTTCAATTTGGGTTTCGTAAGTCCCACGGAACTCCAGAACAGCTGAATATGGTGGTTAACTATATTCTCGAAGGATTTGAGGCTAAGGAGTACGTGGTGGCAGCGTATCTTGACATAAAGCAGGCTTTCGACCGAGTTTGGCACGACAGGCTGCTCAAGGCAAGAATATCTTGCCGACGAAACTATGGTTAATCGTACGCAGCTACACTGAGAACAGGACCTTCTCAGTGGTACTGGATGGTGTGCAGTCTAGCTTCAAGGCTCTTTGCGCAGGTGTCCCCTAGGGTAGCGTTTTAGGGCCTACACGCACGACATGCCCACTGGGTCAGAAATACCACTGAAGGATCCTCTGGATCTGATCATTGCCACGTTTGCAGACGATACGGCCATCCTCGTTAGAAACAAGTGCATTTACGAAGCCACGGACTCACTGCAGCAATATCTTATTATTTTTGAAAACTGGACACGACGTTGAAACATTTGCATTAACAAAAACCAATGTGCCAATGTAACGTACGCCTTACGGCCGGAGTTCTGTCCGGGAGTTTTCATTGGAAACTAGCTGCTGGAACACCATTCAGGTTACAAATACCTGGGTGTGTATTTGGATAGGCGGCTAACTTTAGTTAGAGTCTATTTTTATATTCTTTGTACAGTCGAACTTCCAAATGTCGAATTACCATAATTCATAACAAAAGTCCGAGTTATGGGGATATTCCAGTTATGGAAGACATATTGTATTAATTTTTCGCTATAAACGCACTGATTTCGAGTCATGGACAAATTCGAGTTATAAAAGTTTGACCTATGGAAATTTGACGGTAATTAGAAATTTCACTTGGGTTTCTTTGGCTGTTCAATGAATGTGCATTCACTGTACTTGTTCTTAAAATGGATTTCGTTTTTTGCCACAACCGAAAATTTTCGTCAAGAAGGTGAAGTCAAAAATCAAAAATTGTCATTGTGTGAGTGACCTTGTTGTGTAGGTATAGTGCGTGTATTAGATTGTATTGGTTTCGTATTGTGTGTATCACTCGGAATATTTTTGTACGATTTTGCTTTGTGTTCATGCTTTCTTTTTTTCCTGGCCGCCTCGTATTTTTGTACGATTTTGCTTTGTGTTTATTCTTTCTTATTTTCCAGGCCTCATAAGCGAAATACAAGGTAGACCTTGCTGATATAGTTCGATTTCGTTTCTAGTGTAAGATTAAAGGAAACTCCACACAATTTGCTTAACATCCTCAAACACCTTACAAATAAAAACTTTGAAAAAAAAACATCTAAGGAAGAAGATTTTTCTCTGTCTCTGATTTTTGTTTATATTATGCCTTTCTTGTGTTTTTATAATTTACTTATCATTAAAAAGTTTCCCATTTTACGCCAGTCCGTCCATAAAACAGAATGTTTTACGCTACATAAGTTTAACAGACAAGAAATCTGTAGAGAAATGTAAACTCTATATGAATAAGTTCACTCTGGCTGTGTGTTTGCTGGTTCTATGAAGAAGCAGAGCTTGCGAATTTTGTAAACTGACCTCTTTAATGCGCTGAAGGCAAGTGACTTAACAAGAAATTTTATTACATAGTTTGAGTCCGACGGCGGGACTTATCGAAGGAATGTGGGGGAGAGACAGATAGGATAGTGACTGAAAAGGTGAGTGGAGTATGTGAGTAGGATTAAAGTACAGCCAAGCTTACAGGATTCATGCGCTGAAGGCGCCAAGTTTACAATGGTTTGAATAGCTTAAATACTAACGCTAAGGGACGTGGCTCCAACACTTTCTCCTCAATTTCACCCGAACACCGATTTTAGGTGTCCCAGAAAACTCTTTCGTTAGGAATCAAAACCCTTACAGTTTTGTTGGGATAATTGGTTATTTTCACCAATAGGAACCCTTTTTTAAATAAAACCAATGACACGAATGGATAGATTATTCTTTTTCAAAGTATTCTGGATAAAACTTTTGAACAAATAATTTGCCATTTTACAAAACATCTAGAAACCCGTCTTTAATATGCAAACCCAATCGCAATAATTCAAAACTTATTTCCAAAATCAAAATTTTTAATGTGAATGCTGAGTTGAAGAAGAGGAAGAAATGTTTTAGCAGGAAATCCTGATTTAAAAATGTAAGAACACTTTTTGTGTTTTTGTGTATTTATAGGTAAATGAATTTTTGCAGAGCAAAACATTGAACAGCGCAACAGACAACATTTTTAAAGAAATTTTTTATTAATGTAAACGAAAACCATTGCATTATTGCACAGAAGAGTTGTCGTAGAAATTCTTTGTTCTTTAATGGCAGATACTCTTTTATGGCTTTTTTCCTATCAAAAGAATAATAATATGAATAATAAATTTGAGAATAAAGTTCGCATATCCTGAGTTAGCATATGCTATTAAGTCAAGCATAACATACAGTTGAAAGGTTTGATTATGGGATAAAAATTGTCCGAAAAACGAACACTCTCGGAGTTCTGTGTTTGGTCTAGAGTTATGAAAAACTAACGCAGACGAAAACTAGAGTTTTGTGTGATATCCCTGTTAATATATAATTTTTCTATATAACACATGAATTTGTTTTGTTATTTATAATTTCAATCAAAGCATGTAAGTTAAAGTTGAAAAAAAAAAATTTTTTAAAAACGTCGAATTTTTCGGAGGTTTGCTTTGAGTGAAAAAGGATTATGCTTTGCAAAACCGATTTTACAACAATCGGTTATTTGAGAGTCTTTTACATTCCTAGCTTTTACGATATCCAGATTTGGAGTACTGATGCAAGATCGAACCGCAACAGGTGTCAGACTCTCCAGAAAAAGTTATTGCGCCTTATTACTGGTTGTGAATACTATGTCAGAAATTCGATTTTGCACCACGACCTCAAGTTGAATACCGTGGAGGAGCAAGTCTTCTTCTCCAAGCAAGTCTTCTTCTCCAGCACAATGATAGGCTGACGGACCATCGCAATAGACTTGCCAGACTCCTAGGTACCCCCACGATTACACTTACTTACAAGAAGACTTCGTCCGTACGGCATTACATAAATAGAAAGCAAAGCTTGTATCACAAACCGATTGTTGTTGTAACTAAAAGACTTTATTTAATGCGCCGGTGTGAGGCAATTTTTGAATTAATATTTTTTCAAAGGGATCAAAGGGGAAGTTCACTTGTTTCGGATCCTAACGTTGGCTGCGTTCGCTCCTCAGGGTCTCACTTAATTGTATTTTGTTTTAGGTGTTTTTTGCGTGAGGTAGAGGACGCAGTTTCTAGGGTTGTCTGCAGTAGTTAGCAGAATGAGGTTGCTACACAAGGGCCTACGCTGGTATGTCGATGTTAATAGCAAAGAAATAACATAAGCCAATAGCGCCTGACTAATGGAAAGTATCGTAGAAAACTTAAGAGAGAAATGTAAACTTTATATAAATTAGTTCTCTCAGGTACTATTTTCCTAAGTCGTTGAGGTTGACTTCTGAAATCAGGAAAATGTTAACTGTTGCTTTACAACCAAACACAACCAAGGATTTTATAAAGTGTTACAATTAAGTCAAATGCTATAGAAAATTTACCAAATAACAATAATTTAAAATTAGTCCAACATCTCAAATAGGTTAGCTTTTTTTTTAAATTGATACAGGTCGGAGGAGAAGCTAACGCATAGTGAGTGTTAAAAGATTTATATAAAACATAGAAGGGATCACGTAGGAAGTAAGAAGTTCTACACAAGGCGAGGTTAATATGTGTGTAATGCTGGGTAAATAGAGTAGGTACATTGAAATTGATTAAACTTAGTAAGAAAGGTGAGTTAATATTACCGTAAATAAGATTTTGCATGAAGGTCACGCCCAGGATTGTTCTACGACTACATAAAGTGGGAAGATTGATTAATTTCAAACGACTCCGATATGAAGGAAGGCGCGGATTTGGTTCCAAGCAAAGATTACTGGTTGCAAGGAGTAGAAGCTGTTTTTGAACAGATTTAATGAAATTAATATACATTTTATGTTAAGGATTCCAAAGACTCATATTCAACAATAGGTCTGAGGTGAGGTGTACAGCACTTTGGTTGTATGAGGATCGTTAAATTTCTTAGACCAGCATTTAATATAGCCAAGGACATCTCTGGCCTTAGAGACTGAAGAGGAAATGAGTGCCGAAATGCAACTTGGAGTCAAACAAAATTCCAAGATCAGTCAATTGGGAAACGTGTTCCATCTTATTACCATTGATGTTGGTAATGATGGAGGCCTGGACCGTTAAGAAATCGAATATAAGTTATTTTAATGTTTTTGGCTGCGTTGCAGTGGTACTGGAAAAAGGTCATCAGAGAAGCAAATTTCTACCAAAGTGTAAAAATACATCAAATAATAATGATGGGGTATTCAACATCAGCAAAATCGTATCAGCTGTATGACGCCGAAAAGAGGATGGTTGTGGAAAAGAGTGACGTACTGTTTAACGAGGATAGCGTTATCAGAAACTTTGATAGTGAATGTGCCATATTTGATTTCTCTAAGAAATGAAGGATTTATATTGATGCATTGATTGCTAGTGACGTTCCGATACCAGAAACGTACGAAGAAGCAATAAACGGTATACACGCTTCGCCGTGGCACCAAACTAAATCAAGCAACCTGAAGGTTTTGCTTGTGGCAGCAAATCTGGACAAGTCTTGCGACTACGAAAGGCCATATATGGACTGAAGCAGTCAGGAAGGGAATGGAACTCCAAGCTTGATAGTGTCTTGCGCAAACTTAGTTTTACCGCATTGGATAACGAGACATGCCTTTATATACTACGTAATGGAACAAATCTAACATTAGTGTTGGTATATGTTGATGATTTGATAATAGCATGTCAATCAAAGCAAGATTTGGTCAAGTAAAAGGTATACATTTTAAAAGCTTTTAAATGCGTGGACAAAGGACCGTTAAAATTATTTTTTGGCATGGAGATCCAGAGAAATGGTGAGCTTGATGAAATTACAAACTCAATACATCAAGGATTAATTGCAACGAGACGATATTGAGAATTGCAGATCGGCATCTACACCATCTAGAGGCTGGATATAAGTGGCATGTGACATTGATGAATGTCAGAAAGTAGGTTTGACCCGCTTACGAATCAATTATTGGGTAGTTGATGTGGTTGGCTCTAACGACGGGACCAGATATGTTGCATAATGTTGCGAAGTTATCCCACCTTAATAAGGATCTCCACAAGGAGCACTTTGCAGACGTGAAGCACGTTCTGAGGTACTTATCAAAAATTAATTTGAAGCTCCATTACAGAAGATGTGGACAAGCACTTTCAGGATATGTTGAAGCCGACTGGGGTGGTATAAGATTGATCGTAAATCGATTGATCGTAAACATACTAGCTATGTGTTCTTCTTAACAGAATAAAATACCTTGAACCAGTTTCTCGAAATAAAGCTTCAAAACCACTAAAAACCCTCTAAACGTATTTGTTCACATAGTAGTTTTCTGTCAAGGTAGATGCCGATGTACTTATGCTGATGCTGAAGAATCTTGACCACCGCTGAGTAAGACATTGAGTCAGATACTTGCTGTTGTATGCGAACTTCGTTGTGTTTTTTTTTTTTTACATTGACATAGTAGGTACGCAATGACCACACACTGATTTAACATGGGGCAGGCCCAAGTGGCATCAAAATTCACCCAGTCACATAGACTGAGCTCAGCTGGTGTTAATTGCTAAGTTCTTTGGTGAACATGCGATACCAAAGCTAATGTCTACGTACTAAATATTTGGCTACAGATAAAAACATCATCAGCCTCTAATAAACATGCAATATTAAACTAAATCTAAGGCTTAATTTAGAATTCAATACCTAAAATGATATAGACAATTCAAACAAAAATTTAGAAGTTTTGAAAGTAAGTTATGCATTAATTCAATTAAGCCAATAATGTAGAGGTGGAAATTTCAGAGTTTAGAATATCACGGCGAAGCAAAGTCTCAACGAAAACAATAATGACAGAACTGAAAGAAAAACTTCTAAGATAAAATAAAGAAAGTTTACACTTTAGCCTAGCCCTCTAATACTTTGAAAGTGTAGTTTTCGGAGCATTGGAAGAAGCAGAAGATGAAGCTCAAGCAGTGACTGGTAAGGTTACCTGCAATAGCCTATTTTTTTCCTAGGAATAAACTCATGGACCACCATATGTGCAGGCCAGAAATTAGCGCAACAAATGACAGAAAAAACTTCCATAGCAACTGAAAGCTTGAAAGAAGAGCCTTCTCTAGGGCTAGAAAAATTAAACTTATGAATATTAATATTCGAAAGCTTGCATGCTTTAGATGATATATGGCGTGCAACGTCGTCACAGGTTGTCTCCTTATCCAACCTGGAAATAAAAACATGTTAACGAGTGTTAGACTGCGAAGTTTTTCAAACTTTTTATTATGAAGTTGTTTTGTATTGCCTCTTTTAAGGCTGAGGTTAATTTACGGATTTCCTCTACATCCCGCACATATATTGGGGTAGGTTTCTGTGCATTTGTTTTATCAGGGACCCTTTACTTATCACACCGATATTTTTTTCAGCAGGCAAATGGTCTTCATTGTCAAACCTATTTTGTGTACTGGGTTTACGCAACCACTATGAGTGTAGCGTTTTCTGTTGCGGTATCTTTGTAGGTGTTTTTTGTTTATAGGTGTTTTGTGTTGGTAACAGTTTCAGTTGACTGCTTTTCTCGATTGCGTTTTTATAGCTGTTTCTCGATTTGTTTTGTTATAATGTTTTGATCTTGTGCATGTATATTTGTTGTTGATGATGCTGTTGTATCCGTTGCTTTTGCCGTCTTATTGTGGGGAGAAGATAACGGTACGATTATTATTATCAGAATTATCGATGTTATTGGTATTGCGTAGCTAGCAGTTGCAGTTGTTATGTTAGCGGTGCTGGTTGACGTTGTTGTTGTTGTAGCTGTTTGGTAGTTCATAGGTATGCCCAGCGTCGGCGTAAAGCATTGATCGCTCCACGACAGTTGAGAAATATAAATATTGAAAGCACATCGCTGTTGCTGTTGCTTGATTCCGTTTGTAATTTTTTTGATGTTATTTTGTACTTCTGCAGCTGAAGCTGTGAGAGTGGTCCTTGCCTTGAGTTGGGTGGGGGGCAGAGACAGCTCCATGGTGTAGGGCTGATGGTGATTTTGCGTTCTGCGCTCAACCGGGAGGCTGCGTTCAATAGGCATTTTTGAGTTTAGAACAGTTTTAATTTTCTATTCTCTTTTTGTTGTTTATTTTATTTTTTGTTTAACTTTTTTTTTTGTTAAATTCGGAGCCCGAGAGTAGACGATTAATCGCCTGGACACTTCACATGCGAGTGATGAATTTTTAATGTTGTAGACTTCACAGCCTTTGTAGTTTGTGGTGTAGGATACTCCGCGCAATACACATTTCACTTTTGACAATTTGTGCATTGGGCAATAGTCCGCTTATGATGTGGTGGTTCAAATATAATTTTCGTATGTTGCACGGTCGTGATGTTTTATATGTCATTATTGTTATTTTTTTTTAATTGCCATTATTTCGTCACCATTTGAATGACGTTATGAATAATCATGACTTCATGACCAAGACTTTTAATTCGTCTTTTAGCCCTATAGAATGGTGTAAATTTCTAGGAACTATCTTAAATCTAATATGTACTTACATTTTTTCATGCATTGTTGCAATAATTCATGTCTCATCACAGACAAGTTTGATGATGACAAATTGAGAGGCATAAGCACTCTTCGCCACATAAATTACAATTGTTTTAATTACCTGATTGCTTCCACTGACTGATCAGTCTTAAGTTTTTTTTTTATATTGATGCAGCTGTGCTGGTTTTCAACAGAACTATGCTGAAATATATTGAAAAATGTGTCAACATTTCTTAAAATTCTAAAAAAAACCGCCGTGGAACTAGAGCTTTGACTCAACTAGGAAACGCCATAAATCGCTTATTTAAAAAACAATTAAATGGTCGGACTCTCTATTGATTACTCGAATTACGCAGTAGCTATTTTAAAATTTAATTAGACAAATACATTTTGTTACTATAGTTAACTATGAAAAGTAAAACTCAATATCTATTAAGACTCTAACCAAATCTTTATATAATTCAATACTTAAAAAATCAGAGTTATTTCTACCTTTTATGGAATTCATGGAAGTTGCTAGTAGCTCTGAAGAGGAGATAGCGAACCTTTTCGCAAAGTTTTTCCACGGTAAGTACTCTAATAGTATTTGTATTCTGTTCACTGTATCCCTATAAAATTTATTAATAATACAATTTTAGTTTGCCTACAATTGACAATGACACACTTTTGCGTTATATAAAATTTGTCAAACCTTCATTCAGTCCTGGTCCTGACAATATTCCTAGTGCATTTTAAAACTCTGAAGTGACAGTCTATATTTTCCTCTTTGCACTTTATTCAATATTTCCCTTAACACTTCCGCATTACCAGGTGGAAATATTCGTAAAATTTGACTATTCAGAATGGGCGGACCGAAAATTTTCCGCAGAATCTTTCGTTTAAAGGCATACTATATAATACAGTATACATCCTATACTATCGCATAGTATAGTATACATCGTATACTATCGTATATTATAATATATATTGTATAATATCGTAATCTATCGTATGTTATAGTATACATCCTATACTATGGTATAGTGTAATATACATCGTATACTATTGTATAGTACAGTATACATCGTATACTATCATATAGTATAGTATACAACGTATAATATAGTATTTGTCGTATACTATCGTATACTATAATATAGTATAGTATACGTAATCTATCGTAATCTATATTACTCTACACCATACAGTAAAACCGGCAAAATTAGCGTCTTATACAAGAGCACCTTGGTATTTTTACGTGGGATTTATAATTTCACCTTGCTTTTCAGGCCATAGAAGCAGCGGCTGGCAAGCATGATACTGCGGCTTAGCTGCACTGCGATGTTGTTCGTAAAGTTCCGCAGTTTTTTGAGAGCCCACACTATCGCTAACAAAGCTCTCTTGTTGGTTGCATAGTGCAATTCTTTATCGCGTTTTATCTTAGTTATAGCCGTTTGTGGATAGAACCGCCACCAAGCCTGATGACGACGCATCCGTTCCTAAATCGAATGGCTTCTTAAAATCCGGATACCTTAGCGTGAAGTCTTCTGATGTCAGTATTTCCTTCAACGTCTTGAACGCCTGGATCTGTTCTTATATTAGTTCGATTTTGATCTTTTTCGACTGTTAAGTACTTACCATGCAATTCTCACCTTTCAAGTTAAGCGTCTTCCTATACTAGCAAAGTTTCTTATAAAACACCTGTAGCAGCTGGCTAGTCTTAGGAAGGACTTAACTCCGAAGAGTGTTGTTAGCTGTGTGTAGTTTTTCATTATTTGGATCTCGTTGGGATATGTTTTTATACCACCCCTTGATATAATACCATGGTACTCCACCATCGTTTTGAAAAATTTCGACTTTTGTATTAATGGCCGCCGAGCCCTCAGGTTCAAAAGGGGACCAACAAGAAACACCCTGGTGTTCGTGCCGTAACTGTTAACACTGCTGGTAGTGGGACTACACCCTCTCCGTGTGGGCGCCTAGAAACAGGTTCAAGTCAAGGTCATGTCTGTGCCTCGGATGCTGACTAATGGTACTCGGGCGGAGAGAAGTGCCACTCTCTTAAATCAAACACCCTAATGTACGGTGGGACAGCGTACGCCAAGGAATTCCTGGTCATTAGGATGAATGATCTTTAGTATGCGGACTCTAAATACCTGTCGCCCTCCAGTCTCAATTGGACTTACCGCGGCAACGGGCTCTACGGAGGGTTCTACGGTGAACCCTCTTCTCGATTATTCGTGGAACTAAATATGATATACACCAAAACCATAAATGAGTGCGATGCAGGTCTAAATGCATCATCCGCTGGCCATACCTTTACGGACTTGGCCAACACCAGCCCTGCAGCCATTGGGCTGCCGGTCAACACTCCTCAAGTCGAATCCATTGGGACCGTGCACGAGGTCCTGAAATGACTAACTACCCAAAATCCATTAGGGTGAGTTAGCTCGTTTTTCGGTGGTGGCAACAAACTGCCGCTTGACGACAATGTCGGAGGAATCCATGTCCTCGGATTCGGAGTCAAACCATACACTAATGTCTGCCTCCATCGTCCCGTCGAAAAAATCCAGCACCACGGAGGCAGGTGCCCAACTGCACCAACTTCATTTAAACAAAGGAGCACCCTTTGTCCGTCTAACCACCAAAGAGCGCAAGCGCTTCAAGCCGCGCCGTAATCAGTGGGTACTCTAGGGTAGAGGCCCTAGAGCTTTCAAAAAGCGGCGAGAAAGCCGTCATCAAAGGAACACGCTCCGAGGAGCAATCGCTCGATACGAAGAATGCCAAGAAACCTAAGCGGATTCATATGGAGTCAGATAAAGCTTCCTACAGCCGGGTAGTGAGCAGCGTCAAACTTGGGTTTATCCCAACGGGCTAATCAAGCAAACTCCTTACTGCTGAGCACATAGCACTGCGGCAAGAGGCTATCTTGGAGGTTGTTCTCTAAAAACCGGATGACAACCTCAAACCAGAACATATAACTTGTCAATGAAGACCACTTCCCGTAGACGCATGTAATTCTTGGCTATTTCCAATATAGTGGAAATGTAAACAACGAGAGGGTCCTTGCCTTTATAGCCGCCCAGAATTCCCCCCCGGAAGCGGCCCCATGGAAGGTGGTGCTGCGTGCGGCATATGGCCACCAACTACACCTTTTAGCCATTGTCGATGATGACATTTACAAGGCCCTGGCCTCACGTAAGGCCATCATCGCCTACCGCTTTTGGCCACATAAAGAGGATGATGAAAGGCAACTCCGTTCAGCATCAGCCTGGTAGCGCCCTACTGGTAGCTGGAGGGCCTGCTAAAGCTGCTGTGAAGCGGGTGCCCCCTGCTGCTGAAATCCATGATGCGAAAGCAGATGCGGCGCCTGGGCCGAAAGAGTTGGTCTTAGAATCCTACCGCCAAGCAAACAACAATCGCGCTGGCAACTTGCAACCCCAGTCTTGTCCACAATCGAGGCTGCCTCATCCCCCACCTCGACGACAAGAGTTTATTGGTGCCTGCTGGCCCAGCGAGCCGTGGTGGCCCCGCCCCCAAGCTGGCCAGGATGTTAAGCTGTCTAAACTGTCAGTCTCGCGGCCGATCTCGCGGAGCGAATCATCACTCTCTGCCTCGGCATCAACATCCGGAAAAATTGGGAAGCACTAGGCCGAAGCCGGCCTCCAACCCGGGTTCGCTGAGGCAGGGAGTCACAAAGGGCGCTAGTGGCAAGGGACCACGCACCGCAAAGCCCAGCGACCTGGTGTTGCACTTCCTGAAGAAGGACCCAAATGAAAATGAAAGTCCTTAAGGCGAATTTGCATCACGGCATAGGGGTGTCGCAGTCTGCCTATGCAGACTACTCACCGAAAACAAATTTACCTTCGCACTAATACAGAAGCCTTTGGTGACAGGGCGCCTTGTTCGTGGATTAGCTATTCAGTCAGGTAAGTTGCTTTAACACAGTTCGGGAGAAACTTTTGGCACGGCTATCTTAATTGATAATAGTATTAATTACACCCCACTAACACAATTTATCTATATAGACCATATAGTAGAGGTTTTTTACGGCAACAAGCGCGCAAGAAATTGTCCTCGCTTCTGCCTAACTCTGCGGACAACGCGAACTCTCCAACGCTGGAAGTCCAGACCCTTGTCGAGCACTGTCGCCGGACAAATCGACAAATGATTATCGGTTGCGATACTAATGCCCACCTCAAAATCTTAGGCATCACTGACATTAACACAAGGGATGAGTTCCTACTTAACTATATTATGGGCTTGGATTTAGATAAAGCAAGCAGGGGGTGTAAACCAACCTTTGCCACCGCTTCCAGGTATTTGGCCTCACCCTTGCCAGCAGGGCCATAAGCAAGTCCATACGGGACTGGTATATCTCTGAGGTCCCTCGCTGTTGGATCATATGCATGTCCGTTTTGATATCCCTGACAGCTTACAGCTTACAACTTCGGTCCCCAATCTATTTCCCAAAGAAGAAGGACTGAAACCTTAATCGGAGATTGGTGAACGCTCAGGCCAGCACATTTGTTCACTGCACCAGCTCTTCAAACAGGCTCGACGAAGCAGCTGAAGAACTCAACCAGGTGGTTCGTGCCATCGAATTCGGGTAATGAGTTTCTATCTCTGAAGTCGGTGGTTGTTGGGTAAAAGTCCGTTTCAGGTTATTTACCTGTCTTTCAAACTCCATTCTCCGTTGGTCGAGGGAGTCTTTGACCGCTGTTTCTAACAGAACCTGTACCTGTTAGCGTCCATATTTTGTATTTGTCCACTTGTTACCGTTTTGAGCACTCTACTTACCTAGGTCTATATTTTAGTTTTGTCGTTTTCCTCTGCATCCAGTATTGTTTCCGTCAGCAGTACACCTGTGCTGATTTTGCTCCTTTGGATGGTTTTTTCGCGTTTTCTTTTTTTAGCTTTGGCTTTTTTTGCCCGCCTTTGTTTTGGCTTACTTTCGCTTTATTTTTAACTTTTTACTTCATTCACTTTCGCGTTGATTCGGTTTCGCATTTTTAAGTTGGGCGCCAATTACTGACATACTGGTTTCGGTAATTACGAGACATGGTTTCACGATTTATTCTTATTTATTTATTGGCAAAGTATATGCGTGCCACTAAAAGTTCGCTTAAGTACTAACTTAATGATTTTACTTAGTCTAAGACGTCAATTTGGCCTCGCTCATAGAACTTCTGATGTACTGCAGAAATTATGCGCAGTGTCATATTCGGTGCAAGCATCGTGAGAACTGCTGATGCACTGCAGAACCCATGTGGGATGTCATATTAGGTCCAAGCATCGTGATCGTCGTATACTTTCCCTCTTTGCCAGACATAACGTTCTTTACATTACATACCTATTACCCTCGCCTTTTAAAGAACTTCTTACTTACAGCATGATCTATTCTATGTTTTATGTAAATCTTTTAACACTCACTATGTGTGAGCTTCTCCTCCGACCTATATTAATCTCATGAAAACCAAACTATTAGAGACGTTGCACTAATTTTAAATTACACTTTGTTATTACTTCCTAACCTTTTTTAGATTTACGCCCAACGAATTGCAGTATATGTTTGTTCTACCGTAGACTTGTTACTTCCACCTTGTGTGAAAAATCTTAATAAATATGCAACGGGGTGTTACATATCTTCCTATTCGTGACTAAGTATGGCTCCGCAAGCATCTGTTATTATACAGAACTGTTTCACGTAATCGGAATATTGTAATATATTTTAACTTAAAATCAGGGATCCAATTGAAGTGTTTTTTTTTGCAAAGTCTCGTTAAGAGTCTCGAGTGATCCGCAAAATTGGGCACCAACCCAGTAGTTGCAAAAAGCTACGAATTGTTTCGTTTGATCGGCATTTTGGTGTGTTGCATAGTTTTTATGTACTTTATTTATAGTATGCATTTGCTTGTACACTTATGCCTAAGGTATATAACTTCGTAAACGAAAAACTAGCATTTTTTTTTTTAGTTTTAGATTGCATTTTCGGTAAATTGCGAATACGTCTTAAATTATTTAACATATGTTTCTCAGTTCTGCCAAATAAAACTGAGTCATCCATGTACACAAAATCCAGGGTTGGGTTAATCCAAAAACGCGATTGTCATCATTATCTGCAATAAATTGGGTGCAATTTTTAGACCATATTAATATGTATAATATGTATAATATGTATAATATGTATATGTTCGTAGAGAAAGATGTGATATCCCGTGAGTTTTCATCTAACTCTATTTGGTGACGTTACTACCGTTACGTCACGGCAAGAGGAATATTTCGCTCTGTCTATATGGTCAAGAATCTCACCTCTTTTTGTTTATTGCCCCATCGAGAATTAGTGTCAATCTTTTTTCTGTTTTGCCTGGTAGTGGCTCTTTTGTACCAACAGTATTGGACTGTTGTGCTCCGAAGTTGATTGGTCCATGATATCGTCCACTATTAATTTTCGGACCTGTCTATTAATTTCATTTCTATGGCTGTGAGGGATTCTGTAGTTTTTCATGTAGTGTATTTTCCACAAAGTGCTTAAAAATGTTTTTCGATGAATCTTGAAAATTTTCGGGACAGCTTTTCCATTTTGATATCATTAGATTGTTGGCAGTACGGGGTGTTCAAGAAGCCATTCCTGATTACCAATTTGGATTTAGATCACAGCATGGCACTCCCGAACAACTGCATCGAGTCGTTAATCACATACTTACTGCATTTGAGTTGAAACAGTATTCCTCTGCAGTCTTCCTAGATGTCAAACAAGCATTCGATAGGGTATGGATCGATGGACTTCTGCATAAATTAAAATTACTCCTGCCTGGCAAACAGTTTTTACTAATTCGAAGCTTTCTTCAACGACGAACCTTCTCTGTGGCGGTAAGAGACAAAATTTCCACCTTCAGGCACATGAGAGCCGGTGTCCCGCAGGGGAGTGTCTTAGCTCCGGTCCTCTACTCCTTATATACCTCTGATATGCCTACAACTAGAGATGAGCATTCGATTATTGCTACTTACGCGGACGATACGGCAGTTATTTTCAACTCTGCCTCTCTGAACGAAGCTGCGGAGAAATTGTCCAGCTACCTGGATAGATTCCACTCATGGGCCAGGCGTTGGAATATAGCCATAAACTCTGAGAAATCAGCTCACTGTACCTTCACATTAAGGCAAGGCGTCTGTCCGGTTGTGACTTACAACACAAGAATCATTCCGCAAATGGAGCAAATCCGGTATCTCGGTTTGATCCTGGATAAGCGTCTTACCTGGCGTGCACACATTAAGGTAGTTACAGCGCGCTGCTATCAAAAGCTCAAGAAACTGGAGTGGCTCCTCCGCCCATCGAATAAGTTATCTTTAACTAATAAAAGGCTCATCTATCTGCAAGTAGTGGCACCTGCTTGGCGCTACGCCATACAAATTTGGGGCACTACTGCTGCCTACAACATCAGAAGAGTGCAGGCGTGTCAGAGCAAGGCTCTCAGAAGATTTATGGGCGCCCCTTGGTACGTCCGCAACTCCACGCTGCATAGGGATCTTGCCGTGCCAACTGTTATGGAGGTGATTAATTCTCACAGCTGCCGCTATCACTACAGACTTTTGTCGCACCCAAATCCTCTAGCTTTCTCCCTCACCCGTATCTCAACAAGGCGTAGACTGAAGAGGCTGCACCCACATGATCTCCCTCTAAGAAGGATACAGCCTTCTATAATTAATTAAGTTAGTATAAGTCTAATTTTTTATTTTTATTGTCACGTCATTATTTTTTAAATCCGACAAATGTTTTATGCAGTTTACTGCGTTTAATGTTATAATTTAATTTAAAAAAAAAAAAAAAAAGATATCATTGCTTGGAGTGTTCTCCCAAGAAATTATGTCGTAATCGGTAGACTTTCTGTTTTGAGATCAATATTGGGTATGGAATCATCTTCGTTCGTTGTGTTTACGTAGGTAGGAACATTTCCGAGCTTGTTGTTACTGTATTAGCATCGAAAATCCCAGCAGCTAGTTCCTTAATTTATCTCGAGCTCTCGAAATGATCAGTCGAGTCGACTAGTGTCTAATAAATATTGAATATTTATATGTGTACAAAAAATTTCTTGTTGAAGAACCTTTTTAGCAGAGAAACCTCCATAATAGAAGGAACAATAAATTTTATCATTAACAACCAGCAATTAAATAAAAATATACATAACTAAAAACAAACAAATAGTGAAAAGAGCAAACTCAACAAACAGTCTGAGCGTACCCCACGCTCGAACAGCCGTCCGCACAAACAACATCAAACTGTTCACCTAACAACATTAACTCTCACCGAGCTTCATTTCCCGCTGATTTCGAGAGAGAGCGTTCTCCCGCAATGCAGCTAGGGGTTCCACTCTCAAAGTGAAAACAATAACTCGTCGTCAATACAAACAAACATAACCTCTCGATCTACTGTTCAAATTACTGTCAGCTGTTCCCTGGACACAGGAAATATGTAGCCTCTGCTGTGCAGTGCACAATGTGCTTTACCGACAACACCACTCTCCTCTTTTCCAACGACAACAAAGATATCAGCTGCTCACTCCCTCATCGCAACAACGACTACGTCAAGATTCGCAGTTTGCTCCCTGTCTTCGGAAACGTCATTGATCAGAGAAAAGATATCATACACGCAAGTACAAAATTCAACCAATACAAACTCACAAGAGTCAACAATAAAACGTAACCTTGGCAAGCTCTATCCCAACAACACTTCCGTACAAAATAACAATAGTAAAAAAAGGTAGGAGCAAAACACAAACGACAATAGACACAACACTGCAAAAGTACTGGCTGAGCACGCCAAATAAAAATAACAGGTTCGAACTTTTGTCACAAGACGAAACAACTGAAACGACAGTGGCAGCTTTTATTAATGCGCCAAATATCTTCGGCATCTAATAAATTTCACGAACCAACATCAATATACGTGCAGGACGTAGAAGAAATTAATGTACTAAACAAAGACAATACAACAAAACACTTTAAAACAACAAAGTATGCATACAGACAAACTCTTCGAACTACTCGGCGGTGGTTAAGATGGTTAGAGAGAACCAAACTAAATACTACACCGGGGGAGCGGGGATTCAAGATAGTACTTAGGAATATGCACTATGCCACTGACCTTGACGAACTAAAGAACGAGCTAGCGGAACTAGGCCAAGATGTCACTAATATCCACAAGGTACAACAGAAACTCACAAAAACCCCTGCCGCTATATTTCATCGAATTAAAAGCCAATACAATATCACCAATCTCCTATAGGCCAAAGCCATATTTGAGCCACCACACCACAAACGCATGGCAGGTGAATGCTTGTCAAAAATATGTTCACACAAGGAATTTCTGAACTAAAGACCCGATCTGTGTCAAGTGCGCCGGCATGCACAAGACTATTGACTGCAAATTAATAAGTGCCAATCAAATTAAATGCGCTCTCTGTGGTGGCTCACACACAGCCAACTACAAGGGCTGCGAAGTGCATAAATACTAAAAAGTTCAAAAATTTCCCTCAGTCAGAGAGAAAAACATTAAAGCAAACCAAAAATAACCAAAAAAAAGCCCCATAAATCATTTACAACTTCAACATAAAAATTAGGATGATAAATGACGCGGTGCGATCACTATAATTATTATATATCCAGTCGCTGAACATACAAATAGTCGACTCATCCGAACCACTAAGAATAACAGCCGTGTGCAGCTCACCAAAACAGAATATCTTATAGTCACAATAACTGGACTTCATAAGAACTCTCGGATAACGCTTTATCGCTGAAGGCGACTATAATGCGAAGCATACAGACTGGGGTTTCAGAATATCAAGCAATAAAGGTAAAAACCAACAGGAGTATCGGTGAACTCACGTATTGGCCAACATAAAAAAAGTGGTCTTGGTCCATAAAGCCCTCTGACTTAAGTAAATATGTCATAACATCAAGCCTGGAACTCTCGTCAGACCATACAACTTGAACTTAATTCTATTAAAGTGAACACGACCAATTTTAAACTATTGCACACAGTCCGTCTTTCACTTTCGTTGGCTGCAGTCGTGCTTTAAATCCTCCGTCAGTGATTCAAACGTGCAAAGATAACTCTTGATTTCGTTATAAACAGTTTACATACATAGTATGACTAACAGCAATCCTCTGGATCGTGGCTCTGGCCACCATCCCGGGCCCAACATTATATTTGACAAAAATGTCAAACCAAAGTTCCTTTTATCTGGGCCTAAATACTTAATTATGACTCGGGCAAATGGCTCAGAGTCTCTAGCAAACGTATCACCATTCTTGATTAAGAAGGTGATCGACAATGTTTGAGTTAGCGAGGTGGAAATATGCAAAAAACTGCGCAATGAAACTGTTTTGATGTAAATCAAAAACTTTGCTCAATCTACTAAACAAATAAAACTCCCCTCCTTCTCAGCAACCATAGAGATAGAGATAACGGAACACGATTCTCTAAACTATACCAAAGCAGTCGTTTACTGCAATGATCTCAGACGCATTTCTGAAAAAGAAATAAAAATGGAATTACAAGCACAAAATGTAAGTGAAGTAAACAAATTTTTGAGAAAATCGGGCGACGCACTCTTAGAAACTGGTTTGGTTATACTGACTTTTGAAGCAGCTACAACACCAGAACATATTAACATCGGCTATAAGAAGATCAAACGTCGTCCCTATATTCCACCACCCATGTGCTGCAGTAATTGCCTACGTTATGGGACACACTGCTAAGATCTGCAAAGATAATAAAATCTGCCTAAAATGAGATCTGTTCATTGCCAAAAGCTTGCATTAATTGCAACAGGCATGAAATCATACCATGCGATCACTCAGCCTTTGACAAAAAATATCCTACTTATTTAAGAGAGATAAAGTACAAACAATCGTCACAATCGAAAAAGTCGACAAGAAAAAAGCTAATAATATTTACAAGGAAAGACACCAACATGGCACATCATCATTTGTTGCAGTCACGAAACTTCCAACAACAACTCAAGATCCTCTAATAAAACAAACTACAACGTTGGAGCCACCAAAGCATGAAGAAATTGCGATTATTCCGTCGACAAGCAACCTTACCCCGCGATCGATTGTCAACTACGACGAACTATGAACAGTTAACGTGAAATATCGCTTCCCATTCTTCCGCAACAACAAACACACCAAAAAAACTTCAATTAGAACCAGACAAGCAATTAAAACCCAGTTAGTACTAAACAGTGACAAAATACTATAACCTACTTAAATTTAAATTCACTTTAGATACACCTTAAGCAGGGTGTGCGGAGATTATAATTTTCACAGAGCCTCTTTTCGGCGTAAATATTTTGGAAATTTAAGCACGGTCGTTGCGGGGGCGATTGTTCCTACTTTGATCAATTGCTTCCGCAATGGTTGTGCGTAATATACTCTGTATACCCTGTAATTACTCACTCGGCGAATTTGTTCATTAACAGTTTAACACAAACCTTGAATTCAAAATGACTCTTATAATACGCGCGAAACTGCCTCGGGCTAATAAAGCTGCTTAAGGGAGACCTTTTGCCCGGTCTCTCGTTGCGGCTTTTCAGTTTCGGGTCAGCTTCTCGGCATATGCCTCGGGGTCGTCCTTCCTCCGGATGGGTGGTTTACCCCGCCATCAGTTGCTATGACGAAGTACAAGCCTCAACCTTCGGACGATGTCCATGTCTTCGTACAGCGAATATAGCTCCTGACTATAGCACCGCCCCCATTCTCCTTCACAGCATACCGAACCGAAAATGTTGCTTTGAGCATGACAAAAGCCTCAATTACATCTCTGTTTGACCTTCCGACGATGTCGATGTCATCTGCATAGCCTAGAAGTTGGATGGACTTAATAAGGATAGTTCCCCTTGTTTCAACACCAGCTCGTTGGGGGTCCAGAACTATGTTGAAGAAGGCGCATGCGAATGCGTTATCCTGTCTAAACCCACAGTTCGACGGGAAATGTTCGAATATGTGCCTTCCGGCGGCTACCGCGCTGTGTGCACCACTCAGAGTCATCCGACACAACTGAATGAGCTTTGCTGATATCTGGAATTCAGACATTGCGACGTATAGGTATTCCATACATATCAAGTAGTACGCAGCCTTAAAATCGATGAATAGGTAGAGGGTATCGATGTTGAACTCGCGAGTCTTCTCAAAGAATTGTCTCAGTGCGAAGATCTGATTGGCCGTTGAGAAGATCGCAGAGAATAATGGAAAACACCTTATAAGTGGAATTTATTAGCGATATTCCTCGATAATTCAAGCAGCGCATTGGGTTCTCTTTCTTATGAATGGGACTTATGTCCTTTACACTCTAGTCTTTGGTCAGATTTGGCAGATGATTTATAATATGTTCTCTCCACTAGTCGAGTACCTCCGCCGCCGAAAGGTACGGACGTCCAGTATGTAGCTGGGGTTATGTCCGTTTATCACCACATGGTCGATTTGGTTATTCGACCATCGGAATGTCGCCACGTTGCCTTGTGGATGTCCTTATTGGGAAAGTTGGTGCTGCTGATCACCAGGTTATTTGATGCCACAAATTTGATTAGGCGGCTGCCGTTGTTTGTGGGCTCGTCATGTAGGCTATTTGAGTCGAATATCCTGCAGTCACCCCTATCTAGTTTCACATTGAAGACAGCTAATATGACTTTTACATCGTATTGCGGACATGCTCTAAAGGACTTACCCAGGTATTCATAGAAGTCTTCCTGGGTGGAGTGTTCTGCGTCTCCTGTAGGAGCGTGTCGCTCGCGCTCTTTGGGAAGTCGATTATTCTCACCCGAAGCCTCTTACCCACAATGTATCCTCATCCTAATGTATGGTTTATGGGATGGACGCTGTAATAAATATCCGCTTGCGGCCGGCGGATGTTGTCACGTTCCGATGCCTTCCATCTCATGTCTTGGAGGGCGATGATGTCGGCGCCGTAGTCAACAAGTGCCTTTTCAAGCTTTATAACTGTACCTGGTGTGTTAAGTGATCACACGTTCCTGGTGCAAATATGCAAATTATGGGCCTTTGAACGTTACTACTTAAAGGGGGTCCATTTGGTTTGAACCAATTTGGCAACTGGTTCTAAGACAGCCGGGTCGCCAGCCCCGAGCATCCGATCCGCTATACTCACTCTGTTTCCAGGGGGAAGCCACGTGGAGGCAGTGAGATAACTTCATGTAGTCCCACACGGGGATCGGTCTGGCCTTCGCCAGGTTACAGTCATTCAGAGATCTCATATGGGTCTACATCCTACCTACATCCTGACGGACAATCCTCAACCAGCATCCCCATTCCTATCAACTTTGTTGTGGTCAATTGCTGTAACTCTAATAGATTTGGTAGCAGTTCCCTCCAGTAAATTTATAATCAGTAAAATTCCAATTGTATACTACCAATAACGAATTTGACAGATGTTCGCCAAACATTGCTTCGGAAGTGGATTTTGATATCTTTTTAGTATACATTCCCCCCAGCAAGTGTTTCGACCTAATATTTTTTCTATTTCGATATTTTTTGTCAACCTAAGTTCTAGAAGTAACAGAAAATTATTATTAGGGCACTTCAACTCTTGGCATTCAAGATGGGGTTCTCCCAAAAACAACCATAAAGGGCGTACTTTGGCAAAATTTATCGACGACTCCAATTTAGTAGTGCTCAATAATGGGGCTCCAACCCACTTTAGCACCCACAACACATTTAAGAATATCTATATCTCTATGTGTTCCAGTGATTTAGTCCCATTTCCAAATTGAAAATGATCTCTACGGTAGTGACCCTGTTTTTAACTATATTATTAACGGGAGAACTGTTTCATTAGCACTAAAACCAACTGGCACAAATTTCAGACCTTTCCAGTCACTTCTCTTCTCAAAGACCTATCAGAGATAACATCAACAAAGAAGCTGGTAATATTAATAGAATAATCCTCCAAAGAGCGAACCAATATATACCCCAAAATAATTCAAATCCACATAGACCCACAGTTCCCTGGGGGAACGAAAAACTTACAGCACTTCTAAGCCAGACCTGTGGCACACACTCAAAGAAAATATTTCCACTACAGACATTATCAATTACAGTAAAGCCAATGCACTCTTTAAAAGTGAACTTCGAATTATTAAACAAGTTTCTCTAAAAAATTTTACATGCGATATCAATCCAGCTAGCAATAGTTTCAAGGTTTGGACCAACATCTGTAGATTCTGAAGACTAAAAACCCATTTAACAATACTCTTAATTAAATCATTCCAGTGGATATATGTAATGAATTGGCAAAATTCTGGTATATAAATTCATCTGACAACAATTTCCATAGCCTTCTCGTCTCAAATAAAAACTCATGTTTTAGTAAGCCTTCCCCATCATATAAGCTGGACCGTATTACAAAAGACACCGAAAAATGTATACCTCCTCTCAAGTTTCTTTCTGGACTTGCCAAGTTAATAGGCAAAATGCCCGTAATATATCCTGGCAACGCTGTCAAGGGTGGTCAACTTGTTCCTCTTCAACGGGTTATTCTTTAACGTCTTCTTCTTCAAAGGCGGATTCTTAACTACGGACTTTTTAATTGTTACTTCGTACAGACAATTTTAGTGCTAAGTTCCATTTATATGCTTAAAGTAAAATAAAATAACCATCCTTACAGTTCCAGAAATGGGATAAATACCCAAGGCGACTAAACGTGTGCTTTATTTCAGGAGAAAGTAACTAAATGCACAACGGAATTAAATACGACGCCAATTTTCTGTCTCGCTCTTACACACGCTTAATACGGATCAACTGATCAACGCATCGCTTACACATACACGCATACAATAACTTGTAGTTTGCATGTGCAGACAGACGCCAAAAGTCGTGTACATATTGAATTGACGGAAAGGAGGAAGATCGAATTTGCGACTAGCCACAACAGGTTTTCCGTAGTTACAACTATTTTCCAACGAGTACATCATCATCATCAGTCACCTCTACAACCCTGGGTGGGTTTCGGCCTGATCTACAATAGTTCTCCATTTCTCCTTCTTCTTTTCCAGGGTTCTCCAGTTCCTTTCACCAAGAGTTATTATAACTTGTTCTATGCCGTCAATTAGACGCTTAGGTGGCCTTGCCCTGCTTCTTCAGGACAGTGGCTTATATTGCAAAATTAGTCCCTGTGCTCTCGTGTTATTCATTCTTAAGCCATACCCAATCCGTCTGAGTCGCTGTGCTTTTAAATATTTCACCATGTCTTCGTATAAATATTTGATTGATAACAGATCTTCCTGGTCTAAAACTGCATTGGTACTTCTCCAGTAGCGTCTCCGCTGTTGCGCTATGTCTTCTTGCGAGTATTACTGAGAATGCTTTATAGCACATGTTTAATAGTGTGATTTTTGTATATTGGTATTATGGTACCTGTTAGCCATGCGAAGGGTAGCCTTTCTTCATTCCACATCTTAACGATCATTTCGTGTATTCTTTGTTTGCCACTTACATCTAGGTTATTAAGGAGCTCTGCGGTTATATTATCTCCGCCTGGTGATTTATTGTTCTTCATACTATGTATAACTTGCAGGGCTTCCTGCATTGTGGGGACTGGGTCTGCGTAATTTGCACCACCAATTGCCAGCCTTCCAATGTCTGTTGTGTTCATATCGTCATTTCCGGAAACTTGGAAATAATCTTGCCAACGCTTTAGAATGCCATCTTTTTCGCATATAATATTATCATTATTGTCCTTGTATGCTCTGATTCTCGGGTGAAAGCCATTTACATGGGTTTTCAGCCTTCTATAGAATTCTCTGGAATTTTTGCTGGTGAAATGTTTGTTAATAGTCTCAAATTAATTTTTAATTGACTAGCGCTTTTTCTTCCCACATAGTCTAGTCGCTTTCTTCCTTTTTAATACGTACAACTCCCGGTTAGCCCTTGTATCGCATTCCATCATTTTTGTTCTGGCTTTGTCTTTAGTCTCGATTGCATCTATACATTCCTCGTCAAACCATTCGGCCTTCCTTTCTATATTTTTTTCGCCATGAATTCTTTTGCACTATTTATTAACGTGTTTTGTATTCTTCCCCAATATTCGTCTAGGTCTTCTGATACATTACTAGATTCCAAGCCTTCCGTGAACTTTTTTACTTTTCACTTTTCAGATTATCGTAATTCCATTTGATACGTTTCTTGCCCTTTTGTCCATTTATAGTGATAATTTTTTGTCTTAGTATACTTTTGACCAAGTAGTGATCACTGTCTTTATTTGCGCCTCTGTACGTCTTCACATCTCTGATCATGCCTTTCGTCTCTTATTTATTAGGACATGATCGATTTGGTTGATTACAGATGAGCCAGGCATTTTTCATGTTGTCTTGTGGATCCTTTTGTGAGAAAAGCACATACTACTGATGACCATGACTATTGCTGCTGAGAATTAACAGAGACGTTCCCCGCGTGGTGATGATTGATTGTGCAGTGATTGAGTACGTGCGACCTGCTTCACGAAGTTTTCCTAATTCACCTTGGCATTGAAGTCTCCGATTACAACCACTGTATCATATGCGCCTATCTTATTTATTGCGTTTTCTAGCTGTCCATAGAAATCGTCTTTTATTGCCTCATCTGTGTCTTCGGTTCTGGCATATACCGATATTAAAGATATATTGTTATATTTGGCTTTCAGCCTAAGAACGCCGTTTCTTTCAGAGATCGCTGCAAAGCCTAGTATGGATGGACATAATTTCTTAAAGACCCTGAAGCTTACTCCTTTAGTGCCTTAATTACTTGGTTCGTTGTAACAGAAGCTGAAGTTCCGCTTCTTTACTTCACCACAGCCCAACCATCTTACTTCTTGTACTGCAATTATATCTATTTCAAACTTTTGTATCTGCTGAAACAGTTCTTGTATGATGCCTGCTCTGTGAATTGTTCTTATATTCCACGTTCCGAATGTCATATCACTTAGCCTTTTTCGATGCGATTGTCCGTTACTATTGTCCATTCTTCTCCGAGGTCCTCCAATAGGACTGTGTAGAGAGTTCAGCACAGTTATTTTTTCTGGGGTGAGTTGGGCACAACGCCAACGAGTACATACGAAACGTTAACCATGATACTAACGAAGTACTCTTCCGAAAATTCACGATCTAAAAGATGACCAGTTGAAGTTTCTTCTTCGTGAACGAGAACTTCAAACAGCGGGCTCGCGAGCTGTATTAATTCAACATTTATTGGATCACGAATCATCCGAAGACATCGAGTTAACAAGCACTATGATGCCCGAAAACAACGACGGCACTGCATTAACACAGTTGGAAGCGCAGGTAAAGCAACTACACGATATGATAGCTCACCTACTACAGAACCAACTTGTTAATACGAGAGCAACGCCAAACAACGTAGAAGTTTCTGCACCAAACGTAAACGCTTTCACTAGCCTTATTCCTAATCCAGAGCAGCCACAAAGTAGAGAGAACACTCCAGTTCATACGGCAAACGATACGTTTACATAGCATGTGTATTCCCCAGCCAACTCGCCTAAAAAAATCATGCACAAATGAAATACTCAAATTTATACAGCACGACATAAAGCCCAAAAAACCACCCGGGTATGACAAAATTGACGGAAAACTTTTAAGGGAGCTACCACTTCAAGCAGTGGTATACATACGTAATATTTTCAACGCGATAATTAGATTAAATTACTTTCCTAAAGTATGGAAAGTGGCTGAAGTCATTGCAATTCCAAAACCTGATAAAGACGTATATAATCCAGCATCATGTAGACCAATTAGCTTACTTCCAGTGCTGTCAAGAATATTCGAGAAGCTCCTGTGCCAGCGACTGTTACCTATTATAGAACGCAAACATATAATACCTGACCACCAATTTGGCTTTTGACGAAAACACTCGACCATACAACAAATCCATCGTGTGACTCATAAAATTTTAAACGATCTTAACGACAAAAAGTTCTGCATAGGAGTTTTTCTAGATGTAGAAAAGGCATTCGACAAAGTTTGGCACAAAGGACTAATCAGCAAATTGCGCAATATATTTCCTCATAACGTACTACAGATATTAGTATACTATATCACAGAAAGACATTTTTTCGTTAAATACTCAGATGAATATTCCACATTAAGAAAAATCAAAACAGGCGTACCACAAGGAAGTGTACTAGGACCGTTATTATACAATATCTTTACAGCGGACATACTATCACCAAATGACAACGCCTCAATGATAGCCACATTTTCTGATGACACTACAATACTTAGCGCACATAGTATAGTAAACACAGCAACATCTAAACTGCAACAGCATTTGGATACTACCCTAAGGTCGTTTGAAAAGTGGAAAATAAAAGTAAATAATACCAGAACAGTACATGTTATATATACAAATAAAACTAACTTCACACCACATCGTATAACGATTGACGGAGCTGACGTAAAAATTTAAAATATAGTCAAATACCTAGGATTATACATTGACAACAAACTCAATACCATATACTTAAAAAACGGAATCAAATCAATGTGAGGATTAGTCAATTATATTGGCTGCTCAAATCAAAATTAACATTAGAAAACAGAATACTGATTTACAAAGCCATTATAAGACCAATCTGGACGTACGGAGCACAAATTTGGAGAACGGCCAAAAAATTAAATACTGACATAATACAAAGACAACAATAAAAAATCATTCGTATGATCACAAAGGCTGGGTGGTGTATAACTAACGATGATCTGCATCGTGATCTTAACATTCCAACAGTGACAGAGGAGATTACAAAAATAAGTCGTATATATACAGGAATTTCAATGCAGACGCTGCTGCGTTGCGAAAGCAGCGAATGCACTTGTTGATCATGTGAGCGATAGTTTTCCTGCCTCCAACAGGCCAATATTGAAGTCGTACTGCGACTAGCAGGACTTGTGGGCCTGCATGGAGATTTTTGTGGTGATAATGAGTTACGATTGCGTCAGTCAGTGGATGCTTCCAGGGTAGTATCACGGGTTAAAACCTCAAATCCCAAGACTGAGTTGATTAGGCGGCCACCAACTCGGATCAATCCGAATTTGTCCAAGAACGGAGACGGGAGTGTATGTTGCTAGAGGGCATGTCTTGTTGATTTGTCAGCAGCGCCTTATAGTTTTCCCACATATGAGACCTCTGAACCACACGTATTAAGTGTTGAGTACCAGCACGTAGATGTGACGTTGTTAGTCCATCTGATTTGTCATGCGCTATGCACTTAGCCACGTAGCCGTAAATGCGCTGCAATGAGGCGAAAGAGTTGACGTATTCGCAGCATATCACAGTTTCCACGTACGGTGACGAGATATTCAATGCTTTACTGCGCACCTCAGGAATAGCACCAACGGGGAGACATGACGCCGGAAAGCTCTTACTACTGTTGAGTAAGAATGGTGGGCCATTTAACCAGAGTGCCATTCCATGTTTCTGGTGAGTTGCTGGATAGTGCAGACGCGGTTTGCGATAAAGACGTTGAACCTGGATGGTTCCTTCCTTATCCACGTCAGAACCACAGCAGTGTCGGACCAACAGTGATAAGCGCAGTTGAACAGCTTCATTATATTTATTTGATGTACAAGCTGAGCTATCAGTGTCGTAGCGTAAAGCTCCAGCTTTGGCACGTCAAGGATTTGAGCGGCGTCACACGAGACTTTGCACAGAACCGTCTCGTTCGAACGATTAATGATAATAATTTTTGTGATGTCCGTCCCATCGTAAAATTTTAGAAATGTTTTACGTTCAGCATCAGGAATTTGTGACAGCACGGCTGGGCTGTTACTACATAATTTTCTGAGGCTAAATTTACCTTTGCTGATTAGATTTGCTTCATGATTTCGACGACATCTTTTTTTGTGGGGCTATCTGAATGAGATCGTCGACGTAGATATCACGAAGAACAATTTTCGGTCCAAGAGGATAAGATGTAGATTCGTCGACAGCCAATTGACGCAGCGCTCTTACGGATAAGAATAACGCAAATTTTGTGCCATATGTCACGGTGTCTAATTTGTAAATACAAAAGTCCTTTTCTAGAGAATCGCGCCACACGATTCACTGAAGATAGTTGCCTGTTGGCGTCACTCGGATGCGTCGAAACATTTATCAAACGTCTCTTGTGATGACCACCCGGAATGTTCGGAAGCTAAATAAGATGTTGAACAAGTTTTGTTGAATTGTGGGTCCTGCCATAAGTAAGTCGTTCAGCGACTATCTAGAAGACGATGTAGTTGTACTGTCGTCCTTAGTCACAGAATGATGGGGCAAGAAATATCTACATAGGCTCTGGTCGGTTGTTTCCAAGCGCGACATGTGGTTTAGTTCAAGATATTCCTTCATGAAATTGCAATATTGAACCTGGAGCTTCGGATTGCGTATCAATTTGCCTTCGATGTGTCGAAATCGGTGCAGGGCCTGTTGGTAGAATCGCTAATTCCGGGCTTTGCAGCATTGGCAATCGAACAGAGTACTCGCCAGAGTCAAAATAGGAATAAATCAACTTGAAGTGTGCTGCACAGTAAAATTCATCATCCATTGCCCTTTTAATTGAGGCGTTTGAGGCTCGAACTTCACTGTTTTCATTTCTATCTACTTTGCGTATTTTGCCAAAGCGCCTAACAATAAGGATGCTCTGAAAATTCAGCATAGGCAGGCAACGTGTCCTGGTGGAAATTCCAAAAAGGAACCTGACTGTCATTCAGTGCAATAGATGCTTTCGATTTAGGCACACCAAAAATTACTGACTGCGACAGTTGATTTGTGGAAAATGTGGGCAAAACCATATCACCACCCAATGTTTGGCTGTCTAGGACCTTTGCTGCATAAATTGTGGTGAGTAAGGACTGCCGAGTTTTCAAAAAGAAATTAAACAGCCTAAAACCCAACATATCAATTTCGGCGCGTGGCAGGAACAGGAAAGATTCTATGAGAAGAGTGAGTTACGTCCCGGCGGTAATGGTCATCAGCTAAGTCAGGGAGACACATCATATGCAGACACACTACGTGCTGGTTTGCATTTAACTAATCCTCCAAAGAGATCTTGCAATGTTAACAACAGAGCTGTGCATCTACAGCAATCTCCAGAGACCCCTGACAGCATTAACAGGTTAGAGGCTGCAATAATAGCCCTCACAGCTAAATTTGACACAATTACAATAATGTTTAATGAACTGAAGGAGAGCAATCAGTTCTCAAACAATTATGCCTCAATTTCGTGAACGCCCGCAAATGATGCCCCGTCCACTCAGCCTTGGATTGTGGAATGCTCATGGAATTTCTGGGCATGTTGAGTATCTTAAGCTTTTCCTTACCGCCCATAACATTGACGTGTTGCTTATCACTGACACATGTCTGCAAACTGGAGTCCAGATCTTTATACCTAGCTACAACATTCACAAGCAGACCATCGCAGCAACAGGCCTAGAGGAGGAGCGGCTGTGCTTTGTAAGCAAGAAATCTGCTATTCTTTACAAGAGCCAGTGAGAACAGTGAAATTACAGATAGCCACCATTCAGATTTCAAACAGTAGGGGCGAGTTAATAGTCTCTCATTATATCTACCTCCGCATATTAATTGGTCAACTGTAGACTTCGAAGATCTTTTAAGCAATCTAGGAAGAATGTTTCTCATAGGTGGAGACTTTAACGCCAAAATCAGATTCTAGAGTAACTTTAAAGCGGATACAAGGGGTAGCTGCTTACAGGGAGTTGTGAAAAACTCAACAGGTCAAATCCTGGCAACTGGTCAAGCGACCCATTTCCGTACGCCCAAAGACAAACACCCAGCACTATTGATTTCTTCATTTATAATGGGCTGCGTTCGGACGAGTTGTCTATCAGGACTGAGTATCAGCTCTTCTCTGATCATATCCCCCTTGTGGTTGATTTTGATTCCATTCCGAAGATTAAAACAATAAAAGGACGACTGCTGCCACTTGGAACTGACTTAGCTGCATTTCGCCGAGATCTGGAGGAATCTCTAAATTTAAACTTAGAAATCCTGATGCCCGAAGATATTGAAGACGCGCACTCGATATTTCTAAATAAGGTGCACTCAGCTGCTCTCATTGCCGCCCCCTTAAATCCACCACATGGCTCAAAACTGCATTCTGGACTTCCCCCAGCCATGGAAGTACTGTTGCTTATTAAGAGGAGACAGTTTTGCCGCGACCGTATTGTGGACAGGGTTTTTCGTAGAGTGTCGAATAGAGTCAAAAAGCTGCTGACGCTGCATAGACAAGAAGAAAATGACAGGTTTTTGTCAAATGTCTCCCCCGACTACCCCACAAAATACTCCTTGTGGAAGCTGGCGAGAAGGTATAAATAACAGGTAACCCCAAAATTTCAAATCAAGAAGACTAAAAGATCCGGGGCTAGATCTTTAAGCGAGCGAGCCGAGGCTTTCGCCGAGGAATTGGAAGCTCGAATTTAGCCATTTGGTACCACCTCAGAACTCAGCGTTTGCCAGATCCATATGAGACTTGAAAGCGCCGGCCAATTATGCCTCCCGGTTGATCCCATTACAGCCGAGGAAGTCTCAGCACATATTACAGGGTTGAACACTAAAAAGGCTACAGGTGAAGATAGACTGGACAATTTTAAACTGAAGGCAATGCCGCTAAAAGCTGTGCTATTTCTGGTCCTCATTTTTAACTCAGTCAGTGATATTGCGATATGTGCCGATACAGTGGAAGAAGGCGAGAATTTGCATGATTCATAAGGCCGGCAATAGCCCTTACACCTTAGATTCCTACAGGCCAATTAACCTGCTACCCACTGTAGCAAATTGTTTGAACGCTGTTTGCTGACAGGGATCCTGGACTTAAAGAAGATAAAGCAAATAGTTCCTTCCTTTCAATTTGGGTTTCGTAAGTCCCACGGAACTCCAGAACAGCTGAATAGGGTGGTTAACTATATTCTCGAAGGATTTGAGGCTAAGGAGTACGTGGTGGCAGCGTATCTTGACATAAAGTAGGCTTTCGACCGAGTTTGGCACGACAGGCTGCTCAGTAAGCTCAAGAATATCTTGCCGCCGCAACTATGGTTAATCGTGCACAGCTACCTGGAGAACACGACCTTCTCAGTGGTACTGGATGGTGTGGAGTCTAGCATCAAGGCTCTTTGCGCAGGTGTCCCCCAGGGTAGCGTTTTAGGGCCTACACTCTATACCCTGTTTACTCACGACATGGCCACTGGGTCAGAAATACCACTGAAGGATCCTCTGGATCTGATCATTGCCACGTTTGCAGACGACACGGCCATCCTTGTCAGAAACAAGTGTATTTACGAAGCCACGGACTCACTGAAGCAATACCTGAATATTTTGGAAAACTGGACACGACGTTGTCATATTTGCACAAAAATTTGAACAAAAACAAATGTGGCAATGTGACGTACGCCTTACGGCCGGATTTCTGTGCGGAAGTTTTCATTGGAAACCAGCTGCTGGAACACCATTCAGGTTACAAATACCTGGGTGTGTATTTGGATAGGCGGCTAACTTTAGTTAGAGTCTATTTTTATATTCTTTGTACAGTCGAACTTCCAAATGTCGAATTACCATAATTCATAACAAAAGTCCGAGTTATGGGGATATTCCAGTTATGGAAGACATATTGTATTAATTTTTCGCTATAAACGCACTGATTTCGAGTCATGGACAAATTCGAGTTATAAAAGTTTGACCTATGGAAATTTGACGGTAATTAGAAATTTCACTTGGGTTTCTTTGGCTGTTCAATGAATGTGCATTCACTGTACTTGTTCTTAAAATGGATTTCGTTTTTTGCCACAACCGAAAATTTTCGTCAAGAAGGTGAAGTCAAAAATCAAAAATTGTCATTGTGTGAGTGACCTTGTTGTGTAGGTATAGTGCGTGTATTAGATTGTATTGGTTTCGTATTGTGTGTATCACTCGGAATATTTTTGTACGATTTTGCTTTGTGTTCATGCTTTCTTTTTTTCCTGGCCGCCTCGTATTTTTGTACGATTTTGCTTTGTGTTTATTCTCATAAGCGAAATACAAGGTAGACCTTGCTGATATAGTTCGATTTCGTTTCTAGTGTAAGATTAAAGGAAACTCCACACAATTTGCTTAACATCCTCAAACACCTTACAAATAAAAACTTTGAAAAAAAAACATCTAAGGAAGAAGATTTTTCTCTGTCTCTGATTTTTGTTTATATTATGCCTTTCTTGTGTTTTTATAATTTACTTATCATTAAAAAGTTTCCCATTTTACGCCAGTCCGTCCATAAAACAGAATGTTTTACGCTACATAAGTTTAACAGACAAGAAATCTGTAGAGAAATGTAAACTCTATATGAATAAGTTCACTCTGGCTGTGTGTTTGCTGGTTCTATGAAGAAGCAGAGCTTGCGAATTTTGTAAACTGACCTCTTTAATGCGCTGAAGGCAAGTGACTTAACAAGAAATTTTATTACATAGTTTGAGTCCGACGGCGGGACTTATCGAAGGAATGTGGGGGAGAGACAGATAGGATAGTGACTGAAAAGGTGAGTGGAGTATGTGAGTAGGATTAAAGTACAGCCAAGCTTACAGGATTCATGCGCTGAAGGCGCCAAGTTTACAATGGTTTGAATAGCTTAAATACTAACGCTAAGGGACGTGGCTCCAACACTTTCTCCTCAATTTCACCCGAACACCGATTTTAGGTGTCCCAGAAAACTCTTTCGTTAGGATTCAAAACCCTTACAGTTTTGTTGGGATAATTGGTTATTTTCACCAATAGGAACCCTTTTTTAAATAAAACCAATGACACGAATGGATAGATTATTCTTTTTCAAAGTATTCTGGATAAAACTTTTGAACAAATAATTTGCCATTTTACAAAACATCTAGAAACCCGTCTTTAATATGCAAACCCATTCGCAATAATTCAAAACTTATTTCCAAATCCAAAATTTAATGTGAATGCTGAGTTGAAGAAGAGGAAGAAATGTTTTAGCAGGAAATCCTGATTTAAAAATGTAAGAACACTTTTTGTGTTTTTGTGTATTTATAGGTAAATGAATTTTTGCAGAGCAAAACATTGAACAGCGCAACAGACAACATTTTTAAAGAAATTTTTTATTAATGTAAACGAAAACCATTGCATTATTGCACAGAAGAGTTGTCGTAGAAATTCTTTGTTCTTTAATGGCAGATACTCTTTTATGGCTTTTTTCCTATCAAAAGAATAATAATATGAATAATAAATTTGAGAATAAAGTTCGCATATCCTGAGTTAGCATATGCTATTAAGTCAAGCATAACATACAGTTGAAAGGTTTGATTATGGGATAAAAATTGTCCGAAAAACGAACACTCTCGGAGTTCTGTGTTTGGTCTAGAGTTGTGAAAAACTAACGCAGACGAAAACTAGAGTTTTGTGTGATATCCCTGTTAATATATAATTTTTCTATATAACACATGAATTTGTTTTGTTATTTATAATTTCAATCAAAGCATGTAAGTTAAAGTTGAAAAAAAAAATTTTTTAAAAACGTCGAATTTTTCGGAGGTTTGCTTTGAGTGAAAAACGATTATGCTTTGCAAAACCGATTTTACAACAATCGGTTATTTGAGAGTCTTTTACATTCCTAGCTTTTACGATATCCAGATTTGGAGTACTGATGCAAGATCGAACCGCAACAGGTGTCAGACTCTCCAGAAAAAGTTATTGCGCCTTATTACTGGTTGTGAATACTATGTCAGAAATTCGATTTTGCACCACGACCTCAAGTTGAATACCGTGGAGGAGCAAGTCTTCTTCTCCAAGCAAGTCTTCTTCTCCAGCACAATGATAGGCTGACGGACCATCGCAATAGACTTGCCAGACTCCTAGGTACCCCCACGATTACACTTACTTACAAGAAGACTTCGTCCGTACGGCATTACATAAATAGAAAGCAAAGCTTGTATCACAAACCGATTGTTGTTGTAACTAAAAGACTTTATTTAATGCGCCGGTGTGAGGCAATTTTTGAATTAATATTTTTTCAAAGGGATCAAAGGGGAAGTTCACTTGTTTCGGATCCTAACGTTGGCTGCGTTCGCTCCTCAGGGTCTCACTTAATTGTATTTTGTTTTAGGTGTTTTTTGCGTGAGGTAGAGGACGCAGTTTCTAGGGTTGTCTGCAGTAATTAGCAGAATGAGGTTGCTACACAACGGCCTACGCTGGTATGTCGATGTTAATAAGCCAATAGCGCCTGACTCCTGGAAAGTATCGTAGAAAACTTAAGAGAGAAATGTAAACTTTATATAAATTAGTTCTCTCAGGTACTATTTTCCTAAGTCGTTGAGGTTGACTTCTGAAATCAGGAAAATGTTAACTGTTGCTTTACAACCAAACACAACCAAGGATTTTATAAAGTGTTACAATTAAGTCAAATGCTATAGAAAATTTACCAAATAACAATAATTTAAAATTAGTCCAACATCTCAAATAGTTTAGTTTTTTTTTAAATTGATACAGGTCGGAGGAGAAGCTAACGCATAGTGAGTGTTAAAAGATTTATATAAAACATAGAAGGGATCACGTAGGAAGTAAGAAGTTCTACACAAGGCGAGGTTAATATGTGTGTAATGATGGGTAAATAGAGTAGGTACATTGAAATTGATTAAACTTAGTAAGAAAGGTGAGTTAATATTACCGTAAATAAGATTTTGCATGAAGGTCACGCCCAGGATTGTTCTACGACTACATAAAGTAGGAAGATTGATTAATTTCAAACGACTCCGTTATGAAGGAAGGCGCGCATTAGGTTCCAAGCAAAGATTACTGGTTGCAAGGAGTAGAAGCTGTTTTTGAACAGACTTAATGAAATTAATATACATTTTATGTTGAGGATTCCAAAGACTCATATTCAACAATAGGTCTGAGGTGAGGTGTACAGCACTTTGGTTGTATGAGGATCGTTAAATTTCTTAGACCAGCATTTAATATAGCCAAGGACATCTCTGGCCTTAGAGACTGAAGAGGAAATGAGTGCCGAAATGCAACTTGGAGTCAAACAAAATTCCAAGATCAGTCAATTGGGAAACGTGTTCCATCTTATTACCATTGATGTAATATGAGTTTGAACTTAAAACTCCACGGAAAAGTGACGTAGCAGTTTTCTATATTCCTCGCTTTCATATGTACTTTACTTGTGCAGGCGTAAATGAAATAGCGATACAAAAAGCAGCTGTGACAGTTGTCAAGAACAAGACAAAGTGGAATTTTTGGAATGGGAAATATCTAATCGATTCAGATATTGCTTCAAGCAACGCACGTGACACGCACACATTCATATTTCACTAACACTATCAACTCCTTGAACTGTAATGAGGGACCGTGGCGGGCTAGCTTTAGACGGGTATTACCAAAGAGTATTCATTCATATAGTGGTTACATTTCTCCCTTAAAAAAAGGCTTGTCAGGCACGATTAGAAACGGACACTAATTCTGTACATTAACAGAATTGTTGGCTGTTCAACTTATGCAGCGTAACATATTGTTGTTTTGCTTGGGTATGCAAATGGACAGACGTCAAACTGCCGTAAAAGGGGAAAATATTCAATGATACGTAAATTACAAAAACACAAGAAAGACGTAATAAAAACAAAAGTCAAAGACACTGTCTTCTTTCTTTGATTTTTTTAAAGTTCTCTATTTGCAAGGTGGGTCGAGAATATTAAGCAAATTGTTTGGAGTTTTCTTTAATTTACAATAGAAACGAAATCGAGCCCATATCAGCATGGCTGCCTTGCATTTCGCCTGTATTCATTTATATGAACGAAATAAAAATATTCCCATGATACACACAATAAGAAACCAATACAATCTTATACACGCACTATACCTATACAACAAGGTCACTAACACAATGGCATGTTTTGATTTTTGACCCTTATGTTCGGCACATAAGGAAAAAACAAATGTCACACGCTTTGTTGTTGTGCGGTCAAAGGCAAAATTTATTTATTTGTCTTTGCTGTATTCGCAGTAGCGCAGCTGGTTTGATATCGTTTTCACACGGGACACTTGCAGTTGCTTGCTGTTTTTTCTATTTACCTGGTAGTAAGGTGGAATTAATGTATTCAACTTCAATTTTACATTGGGATTTTACATTTGGACATACCTAGCGCAAAATATGCATTTTAAATCAATTTTACTTATTTATTGAGTTATTTATTTCTTTATATCTAACAGCTCGAACGAATAATGTATTTTATTCATTAAAAGTCCCAACAAAGCCAATACAAGTAGGTGATGGGAATTGCAATGAAAAAAACCATGTTCCTCATTCATTAAAAAATCGCGAGAAACCAATAAAAGTTCGTTTTTCACTATCATTCCCACAACAATATAGAAACGTAGTTTTGTGCATTGAAACTGATGGATGTTGCTTATGTGATAAATATGAAAGGCAATTTTATGTCTGTGAGTAAAGCAGTAGAAATCACAGATGCGCAGATGTAATACAACGCGGCAAATATATGTTGCGTGCAAAGAATAGAGACAGACGGCAAAAGAGACGTATTTTTGTGGAATAGCTGGTTAGCGGAAATTTCGAAGGGCATGGATAAGGTTGACGTTACATGCAAAAGGCCTTGTAAATCGTGTATGGTTAGCAAAATCCACGTGCTGCGATTCACAAGTACCAGTGACAATCGCGCTATGGCCCACTGTGGCATTTTCGATCAGAGTACAATAGAAGGTCCAAGATACTTCATAACCTTAATGGATTAGAAGTCAAGACGCATATTGATATACTTTCTTGGGAAGAAAGATGGAGTGCTATATTTGATTTATCTGAAAGAAATGAAGGATTTATCTTGGTGTATTGCTTGCTAGTGACGTGTCGATACCAGTAACGTTCGAAGAAGCAATTAAGGGTATACACGCTTCGCAGTGGCACCAAACTATGCGGAAAGAGTATAAGTCCTTGATTTAAAATTAAACCTGAGATCACGGATTTTCAAAAAAACCAAAACGCAATATTTTGCAAATGGGTTTACAGCGTTAAACGTGTCAATAACGTTGAAGCAGAACGTTTTAAAGCACGACTAGTTGCCAAAGGGAGCTCGCAGCAGTATGGTGTAAACTATCTCGAACCTACTCACCTGTGTGGCGGAAGGAGCATGCGCTTATTGTTAGCCATCGCTGCAGTGTTAAAAGGGTACTTGCATCAAATGGATATATTCACGGCATATTTAAATAGTGATCTGACCGACACTGTGTAAATCAAGCAACCTGAAGGTTTTGCTTGTGGGAGCAAAGCTGAAGAAGTCTTGCGACTACGAAAGGCCATATATGGACTGAAGCAGTCAGGAAGGGAATGGAACTCCAAGCTTTATAGTGTCTTGCGGAAACTTAGTTTTACCGCATTGGATAACGAGACATGCCTTTATATACCACGTAATGGAACAAATCTAACATTAGTGTTGGTATATGTTGATGATTTGATAATAGCATGTCAATCAAAGCAAGATTTGGTCAAGTAAAAGGCATACATTTTAAAAGCTTTTAAATGCGTGGACAAAGGACCTTTGAAATTATTTTTTGGCATGGAGATCCAGAGAAATGGCGAACTTGATGAAATTACAAACTCAATACATCAAGGATTAATTGCAACGAGACGATATTGAGAATTGCAGATCGGCATCTACGCCATCTAGAGGCTGGATATAAGTGGCATGTGACATTGATGAATGTCAGAAAGTAGGTTTGGCGGCTTACCAATCAATTGTTGGGTAGTTGATGTGGTTGGCTCTAACGACGGGACCAGATATGTTGCATAATGTTGTGAAGTTATCCCACAAGGAGCACTTTGCAGACGTGAAGCACGTTCTGAGGTACTTATCAAAAATTAATTTGAAGCTCCATTACAGAAGATGTGGACAAGCACTCTCGAGATATGTTGAAGCCGACTGGGGTGGTATACGATTGATCGTAAATCGATTGATCGTAAAGATACTAGCTATGTGTTCTTCTTAGGCGGTGGTCCGATAGCATGGAAGTCGGAGAAGCAACAAAGTGTGTCACTCAGCAGCACCGAAGCTGAGTACATGGAACTTTCAATCGCTTGTAAAAAAAGCTGTTTAATTGCGCCGACTAATTACCGAGATCGCCTGTGGCGAATTATATGGAGACAACGATTATATATGGAGACAATCTAAATACACATCAGTTGGTGAAGAATCCAATACATCACTCAAGGGCGAAGCATGCGGATATCAGATACCACTTTGTACTACAAATCGTTTCCGAGGAACATGTTATATGCATCAACTGAGGTAATGATAGCGGACATACGAAGAATTTAACAAAAAAGAAACATGTCGAATTTGTAAAAATGTTGAATTTAAATTAATGTAATGTGAACATGCTTGCATTGAGCACGGGTGTTGAAAATATGTTTCGTTCCAATGTCTGCATGGAGTGTAGGCACTACCTTTACGTTTCCAACTCTTTTTCGTTCCATTTTGTATTTACTCACTCGCAAATAAAACTTCTTAATGTACGCAAGTAAAGACACCCCTCAACAGTGATTCTACCTGAAGAACATTCCACAACATTATACAGTCGCCTAGTGCCGCTTGCAGTCTCTTTTCCAATGACTATTACTTATCAATTTTTTCATTGGGCGCTTGTTTGCGTTGAACGTCACTGTCTAGGTAGGCGTTCAGCCGATAACCTTTGCTATCCAGACGTTTGAGAGTGTTGCTGGTTCTTCCGCTGTCTAACTGCGCGTTAGCCGACATGGGCATTTCGTCGCAAACAACGTCGCTGTTGTCGAAGCCGATCGCAATGCCGTAAAGGGCCCGCCACCAGTGGCACGGGCTCAAATTTTATTGCGCGCAAACTTCTTTTTTCCGTTACTCTCTCATTCTGTCCACACCTTTTTAAGAGAAGAAGATTATTAGAATTGATTATTAGGTTGAAGTCCACTTTCGAATGTTATCCTGCCACAGTAAGTCCACCAATGGCTTATCGCGCTTCTTGAAGCCTGGCCAGATCCTGGTTCCATGAACTCAAGCATAATTGTCTTTTGAGTGACATTTTTATGCTTTCCCCTATTTGTTTCCATTTAGAAAGAATATTTTAGGTGGTTTTTTTTTTATTAAAAAAAACCGTATAATTTACTTACATGGCAATTATAAAAATTAAAATAAAATTAATAATAAATTAAAATAAAATAGACATTTAACCAAAAAAAAAAATTTAAATAAAACACAATATAAAAGCGAACGCAAAAGACAAATGCAAATTAATTCTGACGGCTAACAGCTTCTCGGTTTGTTTCCGATAACAAAAGCAAAACATCGATTTACATGACACCAATTTCCAATACTGAAACCGATTCGAATATATATTTTTTTTTTGTTTTTTGTTTTTGATATATAATACATTTATTTATTTAAAATAATTATTAAGTAGTTTCCTACTACCGTCAGTGGCAGCCTAACCTAATTGTATATAAAAGAAGAAGAAAAAAATAATGTAAACCTATGGACTTACAAACAACTTAAAATGAATAATACCTATTTACATAATTACAATTTCTTTATTACATATAAAAAATTTACTGAATTTGACAATAGTAACTTATGAGAGGACCCTCGTAGGGAGTTCCTGGGGGACACCTTTTGAGTCTTCTCTTTCTGGCTCTTGAAGTAAGCCGTCTCGCGAGTGCATTTGGGTGAGAACCAAAGCGCTAGATATTTCCCCGCTTGAGCCTGGATAACATCGCCGACTTTAGGAACCCTAAAATCCTTTTCGATATCCCTTGTACGCATGTACCAGGGGGCATTGCAAATTTTTCTAAGCGTTTTAGCTTGAACAATTCTGATTTTATTCATATGCGACTTGGCAGCTATGCAGTATACTTGCTCCGCGTACTTCCACATGGGCTTAATATTGTCTTGTATATTGTTGTCTCGTTATCCAAGTACAGCTTGCTCTTGGGGGACAACAGCCACGACATTTTTCTAGCTTTTGCCAGCACGGACCGCTGAACCATTGTTACATGTCTTTGAAATATAAGTCTCCTGTCCAGTATGACTCCAAGGTATGTATGCGCAGGCTTGTGCTTCAGAATAGAGCCTAGCAACGATATGCCAGGGCAAGACAATGGCCGTGTGGCATACGTAACTCAGGCACATTTGCTGGCATTGATGCCTATGTTCCAGTGTAGAGCCCACTTCTCAAAGCAACACACGTATTACTGCAAAGACTCCGTGGCAACTTTTATACTTGTGTTTCTGGTTAGCACTGCAGTGTCGTCCGCGTAAGTTTCTATGAGTGCGTTTTCCTCATCCACTCGTGTGACTACAATTGTTTTAGGCATGTCTGCTGTATAAATCGTACACAGCGTAGGGCCTAATGCGCTGCCTTTAGGTACACCAGCGCAGATTGGTCTTTTTGGTCGATTTCTCACCATCTATTAAAACACGAAAGCTTCTGTCCGTTAAAAAGCTCCTGACAAGTTGAAACAGCTGAGGGGTAAGTAGGTTTTTCAGCTTGCTGAGAAGGGCTTCATGCCACACCCTATCAAAGGCTTGCTGGATGTCCAAGAAAACTGCTACTGCGTACATTTTAAATTCCATGGCATCCAAAGCGAAGTTAACCACACGGTGCAAGTGCTCCGGGGTGCCTTGATTTTTCCCAAAACCAAACTGCCACTTTGGGACTTTTCTTTTAAGCTTTCGAGCTGAAGAATCCGCTTCAATATCATAATTTATATTATTTTTCCTAAGGCGGGAAGAAGGCTGATTGGCCAATATGAGTCAACTTCAGTGGGTTGTTTCTTTGGCTTTGGAATCATAATAATTAAAGCTGATTTCCAGATATTTGGGAAGTGTCCCAATCTTAAGACGCTGTTGAATATCGAAACTATAAACAATACAGCTCTCGAGGGAAGAAGTTTGAGCGTCTTGTCATACAAGAGTTCTTCGCCTGGGGATTTTTTTTTTTCTACTTTAGCTTTTTAATTTGTTGCTTCACTTCTTGCAAAGTTATCGGGTTTGCTGGTAAAGCCATTTGGAATGGCGCGTCCAAATGCATTTGAACAGTCCTGCGCACGAGCTCCGATGAGAGATCAAATGGCTTAAATCTGTCTTCTAGGCCGTCCGCAAAAATTTCAGCCTTCTGTTGACTGGAATAACACCAACCACTTGTTGGATCTTTGATTGGAGTCTTTGGAATAGCCTGTCTCTTAAAGCACCTTGTGAGCTTCCAAAGAGAGTAGTTAGAAATTGCGTCAGGACTTACACTTTCTGGCTTGTCGTCGATTGACTCGTGCTTATGCCTGATTAGCACCTTTTGCAAACGATTAGACAGTTTTTGTAGATCTGGTGAATGTGAGTGTCTCCCGTTCTTGCGTATTCTTTCCGGACTCTTCTTTTTAGGCGTAGCATGTCGACAGCAATTTGGGACATCCATGTTCTCCAATTGGTTTGGAAGGCATTCAAACTTTGGAGCAGTATAGGAAGAGGCTAGTAAAATGTTGTTCATTAAGACTTTCACTGCATCTTCTATGTCTTCTGCGCTGTTTATCTCTATGTTGAGGTTTATTCTTCTTTCCAAATCAGTTCTAAAAGTTTCAACCGAAGAGCCAGGTGGAAGAATGTGTTGCTTACGTGGCTTGAATTGCGGAGCTTGATGAAGAGTTGCTACAACAGGCAGGTGATCCGAGGAGAGCTCATGCAGCAATTCAACGGAAAGCTTATTCCAAGCAACCCGAATAACAATGAAAAAGTCCAGTCCAGAATAAATGTGGTGTGTGTTATAAGAATATAAAGTTGGCTCACCGGTAGTTAGAATTTGGCATGTACTGCTTGTTATCTTGTCTTCTTGCAAGCATTTCCTACGGAGACAAGACCTAATGTTACCCCACCATGAGTTCTTTGCATTAAAATCACAGCCTGCAATGAATCTACCGCCCATATTTATTACCAGTTGATCAAAAACCGTTTTAGTCCAAGGTTCTCTGGGAGCAAGGTACAAAGAGGTTTCTTTACGTATCCACCATTCATCAGCACATCTATATTAGCTAATTGCAACTGCATGCTAGAAATCGATTCATTCTGGTTATGACTAACACTAGAATGAATAAGAACGGCAGAGCCTCTTTTGGATCTACCACTGGGATGATTGGCATAATATTGATCATATACTGGCAGGTATATTTTGTGACCAGGACGCATATGTGTCTCTGTTATTAATATTATGTCAATTTTGTTGGCACTGACGAAAAGCCTGAGTTCGTCGTTGTTCCTGACCAAACCACGTGCGTTCCATAATCCGAGTTTTAAGAGCAACTTATTCATTTTGCAATTAGTTTCTGCACCAGGTCACGATAGGCTTTGTTTGACTCCATCGTTTCCTGGATAAATTTGAACATTCGGTCCATTCTGACATTTATATTATGTATAGCTTTTTCCAACGTAATAAATTTCTTGTTGAAAATCTGGTTTTCGCCAAAATAACAAGCGTTTGACCAACTTTGTTTTGCGTTCGCATTGATAGTTTTCTCAGTATTTAGTTTTGCACTGTCAGCGTAGGAGAAGCCTCTTTTGACAGCAGCGTTTGGAATAAATTCTGCTTTAGTGTTTCTATTAGCTTGTATATTTGACATACTATTGGCCGGCAGACCATCTATAGGTAATCATGCAGCTGGCTTTAGCTTTTTGCGCTACTCAATTCTTACTTTGCATCCTTTAAAGCTAGCAACGTGATCTTCGCGCACATAGATTGGATTTTGTGTTATGATTGCCAGAGCACTTACCGCATACTGGCTTTTTAAGGCAATAGTTTCGGGTGTGTCCGAAGTCTTGGCATTTAAAGCATTGTACAAGCTCTTTACTGCGATTTGCCTTCATCCCTGTAATTCTGTGCCTTCTTATTAGGGTAATTTTTAGTGCCCCTGACACATCGGAAGTCTGTTTGAGAACCTTGTAAAACAAGTTCTTCCTCGTTTTAACATTCTTAATTTGTTCGCCATCCACTTCGTTAATTGGTGTGTTGCGCCAATCGTGTTTTCTTGGGCAATAAATGTTTAGAACCTCGAACCCACTATCGAAGAAGGTACGCTCAATAATTTGTTTAGGTACATTAGGGTATATACCTTTCAACACTAATCTGAAAGATTTATTTTCCTTGAGCTGGTGATGCCAAAACTTACAGTTATGCTTCGTTAGCATGTTTAACACATCTCTAAAACTTTCGGCATTCTTAGTATATATCCGCGAGATCCCGAATTTGGATGTACGGATATGGCAATCACCCGACAGTAAATTAAGTTCACGCTCTAGTTCATTTAACTTGTTAACGTGCGGCACACAGGTAACCGGTAGTTTCGGGACTGCGCTTCCCTGCTGCAAGCAGTCAGCATCTATTGCAATACTGCCTTCTCCCAAGTCGATAATTATGTTGTTCATCTATCTCCATTAGAGCGTCGGTGTCATCAGACACCACTGCAAAACGATTACTGCGAGATGTCGCCACTGATGTGGAGACAGTGTTGTTGCTTTTTTGGCTACCAATTATGTTTATTTTTGCCGGTTTAGTTTTTTGAATAGTTTTTTATGCTTTGTCTGCTCCTTTCTGTTTTCTACGAACAGAAATGAGTGTCACTTGGAATGGGCAGTCTTTTACCAGAGGTTCAGTGGTGAATACTCTACTTTTGGTATTATATTCATTCACATACATTGGAGTAGAGCATATATAGCCTGCAGTTGTTGCTGCGCAACCTACAGTAGAAAAAGTTAAGGTGCTAGTAGTGGTAGTACTAGTTGTCGCTATGCAATTACTGATATTGTCTCCTAAGTCACCTCTTAATAAGCAGCAGTGCTTCAATAGCTGGGGGAAATCCAGAATGCACTCTTGAGCCATGTGGTGGATTTAAGGGGGCGACAATGAGAGCAGCTGAGTGCACCTTATTTAGAAAGATCGAGTGCGCGTCTTTAATGTCTTCGGGCATCAGGATTTCCATGTTCAAATTTAGAGATTCATTCAGATCTCGGACTATTTAACTGGGTGAATTTTGATTCCACTTGGGCCTGCTCCATGTGAGATCAGTATGTGGTCATTGTGTTAAAAAAAAAAAAATAAAAAAAAAACGTTGCAGATTTGGCAGTTGCAAAATAGAAAACAGTTATACAAACAACTAACACTCAAGCTGTTGCAGTTGTTGCAGCTCACACGAACACTTTTTAATCCTTAAATATAGACCTATTTCGTGGTAAAAGAATTAGGTGGGGCTGAGAGGGGCGACACAAATAAAACCTTACGTCAAATTTTAGGACACAAATACAAAACAAATTCAAATTACCATTAGTAAACATGGCCTATTCATTAAGTACACCACAAGTAAAACATATATTATATATTTTTTTTTTTTTTTTATTATTTCCCATATGTCGTGTACATATGTCTTTATTTTATTAAGACTATTAGTACATGGTTTAAACGTTATTTTAGGGTTGTAGCTAATTTATGTGAGCAGATCACAAAAGTTTTTCATTTTTGTAAGGATGTAGGGGAAAAAAATCAAAATAGTAACAAAAATAATATACATTTAAATTAAATTAATACAATTATAGAGCAAACTAAAGTAAATTAAACATAAATGTAATAAGAATATAAAATACAAAAATAAACACAATAAAAAAAACAAAAGAAAGAAAGAGGTATTGATTTATGTGTTGTATATAGTTTCGAATTTATTCAACCAGATCCACTGGCCTTGTCCTCTGTAACCTGCGTCTGCATTGTAGTTCCTGTATTGGTAGTAGGTTGACACCAACATTTGGGTGTTGGGTAAGCTTCGTCTGGTAGATACGACTTATTATTTTAATCTCCTCTGTTACTGTTGGAATATTAAGATCACGATGCAGATCATCGTTAGTTATATACCACCCAGCCTTGGTGATCATACGAATGATTTTTGATTGTTGTCTTTGTATTATGTCTGTATTTGATTTTTTGGCCGTTCCCCAGATTTGTGCTCCGTACGTCCAGATTGGTCTTATAATGGCTTTGTTGATCAGTATTTTGTTTTCTAATGTTAACTTTGATTTGAGCAGCCAATATAATTGACTAATCCTCAGCTTGATTTGATCCCGTTTTTTAAGTATATGGTATTTCCAGTTGAGTTTGTTGTCAATATATAATCCTAGGTATTTGACTACATTTTCAATTTTTACGTCAGCTCCGTCAATCGTTATACGAGGTGGTGTGAATTTAGTTTTAGTTGTATATATAACATGTACTGTTTTGGTATTATTTACTTTTATTTGCCACTTTTCAAACTTTCCACTTTTCACTCAGGGTAGTATCCAGATGCTGTTGTAGTTTGGATGTTGCTATGTTTACTTGTCTATGTGCGCTAAGTATTATAGTGTCATCAGCAAATGTGGCTATCATTGAAGCGTCGTCATTTGGTGATGGTATGTCCGCTGTAAAGATAGTGTATAATAACGGTCCTAGTACACTTCCTTGTGGTACGCCTGTTTTGATTTTTCTTAATGTGGAATATTCATCTGAGTACTTAACGAAAAAATGTCTTTCTGTGATATAGTATACTAATATCTGTAGTACGTTATGCGGAAATATATTGCGCAATTTGCTGATTAGTCCTTTGTGCCAAACTTTGTCGAATGCCTTTTCTACATCTAGAAAAACTCCTATACAGAACTTTTTGTTGTCAAGATCGTTTAAAATTTTATGAGTCACACGATGGATTTGTTGTATGGTCGAGTGTTTTCGTCGAAAGCCAAATTGGTGGTCAGGTATTATATGTTTGCGTTCTATAATAGGTAACAGTCGCTGGCACAGGAGCTTCTCGAATATTCTTGACAGCACTGGAAGTAAGCTAATTGGTCTATATGATGCTGTATTATATACGTCTTTACCAGGAATTAGAATTGGAATTGCAATGACTTCAGCCACTTTCCATACTTTAGGAACGTAATTTAATCTAATTATCGCGTTGAAAATATTACGTATGTATACCACTGCTTGAAGTGGTAGCTCCCTTAAAAGTTTTCCGTCAATTTTGTCATACCCGGGTGCTTATTTGGGCTTTATGTCGTGCTGTATACATTTGAGTATTTAATTTGTGCATGATTTTTTTAGGCGAGTTGGCTGGGGAGTGACTGTCGAGTTTATATTACAGTCATCTTCGTTGATAGTTTCATCAGCAAATATTTTTTCATAATAATTCGATAGAACTGCCGCCTTGTCTAGGTTCGTTACTGCCCATGATCCAATGTCCATTTTTATAGGTGCCTGGTGTATTGTTTTATTTGTCAGTTTTTTTGTAGCTTTCCACAGGGAGTAGTCGGTAAAGCTTGTCGGAGTTAGCCTCTGTAAATACTTCGTGAATTCGTAATTTTTCTGATTTTGGAGATATTTTTTAATTTCTTTAGTTGCCTTGTTATATTTATTTTTCGCATCGGGAGATCTGCAAATGGTCCATACTTTTTTCAGTTTTCGTTTTGTGCATATCAATTTGCGAAGCGTAGGGGGTGTGTATCGCTTTGCATGGTGTATTATCTTGTCCGGAGTTGCTTGCAACTCCTTGCCTTCTCAATGGTATCGTTTAGTTGGACTATAGCTGATTCTACGTTGTCGGGTGATCTCAGTGGAATGCTTGTATTTAAGTTTGTGTTAATGTAGTCGCGATAGGTATCCCATTCAGTTTTGTTGTTGTGCCATAGTTTGGACTTGGTTGTGTTCACTTCAGTTGAATTAAGTTCCAGTAGTATAGGTGTATGGTCTGACGATAGTTCCAGTCTTGATGTTATGACACATTTATTTAAGTCTATGTCTTTGAGTATATAAAAGTCAATGAGGTCTGGCTTTTTATTTTTGTCTGTTGGCCAATACGTGGGTTCGCCGGTACTAAGATGTTTAGCTTTTGCTAACAGCAGTGCACCCTGTAGGTTTTTACCTTTCGTGTTTGATATTCTGGAGCCCTAGTCTGTATGCTTCGCATTGTAGTCGCCTGCAGCTATAAAGCGTTGTCCGAGAGTTTTTAAGAAGTCGAGGTATTGCGACCGTGAGATATTGTGCTTTGGTGGGCTGTACACGGCTGTTATTCTTAGTGGTCCGGATGAGTCGAAGATTTGTATGCTTGTCGACTGGATATAGGTTTCTTGGAATGGAAGCAGTACGTTATGTTTAATGTTTTGTTTAATAATGATAGCAGTCCCACCGTGTCCTGTACCGTCGGGATGGCTTGTGTGGTACATCTTGTATCCACTTATGTTCATGTGCTGGCTACTTGTATAGTGTGTTTCCGATATCAAAGCAATGTCAGTGTAGTTGTTGTGTAGGAAAAGCTGTAATTCATTCAGGTGATTTTTTAATCCGTTTGCATCCCAAGTTAAAATTTTTATTTTAGTGTCCATTCTTGTTGTCGACTTTTGTCAATAGTACTGTTATGATGTTCATCTCATTCGTTGCGCTAGTTGTTTTATTATATCTTTTATTTCCGCTAAATCTTTTGAAAATACGGTCTTTTTTTCTGTGTTTTCACTAGTCTCGTTTTTGTTGGTTTCGTTTTTGTTGCTTTCGTTTTTGTTGTGTTCCTCATCTTTTTGTTGAGGTTGTACCTGATTTGTGGGGTTTCTACGGTTACTGGCTGCTGTTTGGGCGTACGTTTGATGTCTGTTCTACTACCTCATGGTCATCTTTTTTATCGTATTTCTCTTTTAGTGAGGGAAATCTTTTAATTTTTAGATGTTTGTATACGTCACATCCCTTATAGTTAGCTGTGTGTGAGCCGCCACAAAGAGCGCATTTAATTTGATCTGCACTTATTAGTTTGCAGTCAATAGTCTTGTGCTTGCCAGCGCATTTCACGCAGATCGGGTCTTTGGTGCAGAAATTTCGTGTATGACCATATTTTTGGCAGTTTGAGCACTGAGCTACCGTGCGTTTGTGGTGTGGTGGCTCAAATATGACTTTGGTACATAGGAGTGTTGTAATATTAAAGATTTCTCTATTATTTGCTTTGGCTTTTAGTTCAATAAAAAATAGCGGCAGTGGTTTCTTTGTCAGTTTTTGTTGTACGTTGTGTATATTAATAACGTCGTGGCCTAGTTCCTATAGCTCGTTCTTAAGTTCGTCAAGGTCAGTGGCGTAGTGCGTATTCCTAAGTACTGTTTTGAATCCCCGCTCCTCTTTCGGCATAAAGGTGTAGTATTTAGTTTTGTTTTCCCTAAGCATCTTAACCACCGCCGAGTAGTTCGACGAGTCATTTGTCTGTACGCATACTTCGTTGTTTTTAAGTGTTTTTAAAATGTAGTTTTGTTGTATTGTGTTTTTCAGAGCTTTGTTTAGTACGTTAATTTGTTCTACGTCCTGTACGTATATTGGGGGTGGCTTGTGAATTTAAGTAGGTGGTCGAGGTTGATTTGGCGCATTGGAATTTGCTTCTGTACCACTGCCGTCTTCAGACGTTTCGTCTTGTGAGAGGAGTTCGAACCTGTTATTAGTGTTAGGCGCGCTCAGCCAGTACTTTTGCAGTGTTGTTTGTGTTGTCGTTTGTTTTTGAGTTTTTTTCCTACTTTTTTTACTATTGCTATTTTGTTCGGAAGTGTTGTTGGGAGAGAGCTTACTACGGTTGCATTTTATTTTCGACTCTTGTGGGTTTTGATTGGTTGAAGTTTGGACTTGCGTGTTTGATGTGTTTTCTCTGATCAATGTTGTTGCCGAAGAGAGGGAGCAAATTGGCATTGTAGCTGAGAAAGATGACGTGGTGGTTGTTGTAATTAGTGAGATAGCAGCTGATGTCTGCGTTGTGGTTGTTGTTGTTGGTGGGAACGAGGAGAGTGGCGGCGTAGTTTCTTGTTGTTGTCTTTTATGATGGTAGGCTGATGTGTCGAACATCGTCTATCGCATCATCTGATTCTCCCGTTGTTATTTTGTAAAGTGTGGGTGGTGTGAATATGACCTAACACTCATATAACTACACCCCCCTTTAGGTGAGAATTCTACTGAATTCGATTTTCCATAGGATTAATAATGATAATAATAGTAATAGTAATACTAATACTAATAATAATAATTCTTTATGTCTTTATTCCCAGAAAATTATTAATATGTTCTTAGAGCTAACAATAAGTTTATTTTATACAGAGTTTTGCTATACAATGTGGCTTTCTTCTGAATTATATCTATCCTTATTATTATTACAATTTCATAAGATCATAAATTTAAATTTAGCAAGGAAAATTGGGAAGAGGAAAAAAACCTTATAGTAATGATAAACTTAAACTAACTAGACTAGATTAGAATAGACCGAATCTTAATTGCATTAAGCAGTGGTTAAGGCTTAAAGAATCGATCGGACACATGTAAGTGCGTAATATTTAGTTTTGTATAATAAAGTTTCTTTGGGCAAGAGCTATGTTGTCGTGAATATGCTTAGCGTTTGCTAATTCGTGCAGAAGAACTGTAGTAGAGTTTCGAGCTTGTTTGTGTGACACTTGGCACAGTCACTCCACACTACGGACCCATACAGCATTATCGGATGAAAAATTGGTTTGTAGATGGTCATTTTATTTCGGATAGATAGTGCAGATTTACGATTGATAAAGGGGTAGAGGATGCAGGTAGTTTTATTAGATTTGTCTATTGTTTTGATTACGTGTATATTAAATTTTAGCTTCGTGTCTAGGTGTAAACCAAGGTATTTTACCTTATTTTCCCATGGAGCGCTATTTGAGTCAACTAGAAGTTTAGAGCTTGGCAGAAAACAATCCTTACGCTTGTTTGTAAAATATATTGCCTTCGTTTTAGAGGCATTTAATTTGATTTTCCAACTTAAGAGCATTATTTTTGATTTTTAATAGTGCTGAATTCAGCATCTGAGCAGTATATCGCAGTGTCGTCAGCAAATATTGAAGTGACACAATGTGCGGAGATAGGTATATTATGGGTATAAATATTATAGAGAATGAGGCTTAGAACAGAGCCCTGGGGTACTCCAGCAGCAATTTGTCCTTAGAGTATAATAATAATTCTTATAATAAAATATTAACAATTTAGTTTCCAAAAGTTCTTAAGAATAAAAGTTTAAATGTGACAGTTTGAAAATTTACAAAGCAAAATTTTTAATTTTAGTATTACAATCTTAAATTTATTACAAAATGTAGAAGAGTATGTATGCTGCATGTATGTATGTATAATTCGTTTGTCGATTACATCCTACGTCTACTCCTCGTTGTGTTCTATCATTTGGTGTTACTGATCCAATGTTGGATCTTAGTGTAGCTATTTGTGTTGTTAGGTGTCTTTGTTTATCTGTTGTCATTGTTGGGTGGGTTAGGTCAGGGATAAGGAACAATATTAGAATCAGGAATAGCAGAATATTTTAGTTTTCGTTTAATGTTAGAAGAATGTATATTATCTAGCCGTACTTTTCTGAACTTTGGTTGTTCTTTGTGTCTTACATTTCTACAGTTCTTAATAAACCTTTCTTAATAAATAAGTTCTTTCAGTTTTTCGTATTCTTGTTCATTGAGGTATGAGTATATTCCCATTTTATTTTTGTTGATTTCTCTACGGAGAATGTTTAGTGCTTGATTGATTTGTATTCTTGCCTGCTAATGTAAATAATTTTTTTACCAAATATGTTTTCGGTCGTTCGATTTTTTTCATTTGTTAGTATGATTTCATTTTTTAACCTGTTTACTACTGTACTCAGGGTTTGTATAGTGTAGATTCCATTGCCTGCCTCGGGATGGGCGACTTGCCCCTCTAGTGAAGTATTGTCAGTAGCCTTTGGAGCAGGGGCGTCAAGCACTGCATTTTCTTGTGCTTCCATTGCTTCTAGAGTATCCAGTTCATCTTCTCAATGGTTTATTTCGTCATATTTGATACGACTTAGAAAGTCGGCAATTTTATTATTTTTTCCTTTTATGTATTCAAGGGGGAAGTTATATTCTCCTATGAGCCATCTTTGGAGTCTCTGGCTTATATCTTTTCCCTTATATTTAATCATCAGCCACTTAAGTTGTCGATGGTCGCTTTCAAGGTCGAATTAACTGCCATATATGTATGGTCTAAAGTACTTGACTGCCCATACTATAGCTAGTAATTCTTTTTCTACGGCTGCGTAGTGACACTCGTGTTTATTTGGGGTACGAGACGCATAGGCTATAGGATGTCCCTCTTGAGAGGGTACTGCTCCTATTTCGAAGTCACTAGCGTCGGCAGTTATTTTGAATTTCTTTTTTAAATCTGGATATCTCAACACAGGGCTGTTAGTTACCAATTGTTTAAGTTTTTCGAAACTCGTTAGATAGTTTGTGTCGTTGTTATTCATCGTTTGGCCCTTTTTCAGATATCTCAGCATTCCCCAATGCGGTTTACGCATAGTCCTTTATGAACTTCCTATAGAATCCTGTCATGCCTAAGAAGGATTTGATTTGTTTATTATTGGGAGGTACTTTTAGGTTTTGTATGATAGACACTTTTATCGGATTAGGTTTTAGGCCTTGGGTGGTCAATACATGACCAATGAATTGCGTTTCATTCTTCAGAAAATCGCATTTATCTATTTGAATTTTGAGTTTGGCTTTTCTCAAACCCTGTAGTATTTTTCTAAGTATCGTGATGTGTTTCAGAAGAGATGTACTGAACACTAAGATATCGTCCATATAAACGACACAGTTTTTGTTAATATGATCTTTGAGAACCCTATTCATCATTCTTTGCAATGTAGATGGGTCATTTTTTAGTCCGAATGGCATTCGAATAAATTCATAATGGCATAAATTGAAAATGGCGTTTTTAGTCTATCCTCTTTTTTGACTCGTATCTGGTGACATCCTTTCGATCGATCGATCATCCACCAGATCGAGTATGGTGAAGTACTGTGATCTGCCGAATTTATCTAGCAGAGCATTTAAATTTGGAATGGGGTATTTGTCATCGACTGTGAACTGATTTAGTTTGCGGTAGTACACAACGAACCGATATTTCTTGATCCCTGAGTTGTCGCCTGTTTTCTTGATAATCTATAACGGGTTATTGAACTTATAATAATAAGGTGAGTTGCTCTCTCTAATTATGTTTTGTTCAAGCATTTCTTTGATTTGTCGATTAATTTCGACTGCATGTACATGAGGGTACCTATATATTTTCGAGTGCAAAGGCTTGTCGCTGGTTGTAATTATTTCGTGACAAATATCGCCTGTTGTTGAAAGGGTATCTCCTTCCTGAAAGAATAGGTCTTTGAATTGAGTAAGCAACCTTTGGGTTGCCCCTTTCTCGTTTTTGTTGAGATGGTCGAAATTTAAATTTTTTATTATGTAATCTTGCACTTTCTGTATTGTACACATGCTTTCTATTTCGTTAGGATATGAGTACTCTTCGAAGTAGAGTTTTGTACCTAAAATGTTGGCGTATCTATGGTAATTTAAGAGCAGTGAGAAAATTTTGGCCTATTCTGCCAGAAAAGTTTTTATTTTGGATGTCGATTATCTTCCACTGTAGTGGAATGTCGATTATCTTCCACTGTAGTGTTCCTAGACACCAAAATTTTTTTTGGGAATGGTTTGTTAACTGATTATTTTAATTTGTTTAAACCGTTAAGTGTTTTATAGTATAATGGTTTAGTTAGTAAGGGCGTATTGGTGGAATAAGGCATCTGGTTTTAGTATGCTAGTAGTGGACGCCGTGTGTATAAGGCATTTTATTTTTAGTTTACCTATATCGATAGTTATCACCGGTAAAGTAGATTTTGAGGCAATGTTAAAAAATTTATTTCCTCATTGTCCTCTTCGTTATTTGGGGATTGAGTTTCTTGGAAGGAGTCTATTTCCCTGTAGGTCGGTTGGTTTGCTGACCTTTCATTTTGATTGTTGGTGATTTGGTTTCGATGTTGTTTATGGTTATATTTGTTTTGTCCTCTATAGTTGTTTTGTTTACTGTGATAATGACTTCTATAACTATTATTGTTATTTCTATCATTAGTGTTAGCATTGATATTAGTGTTAGAGTTGCAGTCATTTGTCTTTTCGTTATTTGTTTCGTTTGTTATTGTGTTCTGTTCCTTGTTACTAATTGCCCTTGGCTTGCGATGTCTAAAATCGATCGTTCTTATGTCGTCTAGCATTTTATTATTTGTATACTCCTCGTAGCATGTTGTATATCTCCGCAAAGGTGGTTTTAGGTCGGAAGTGGCATCTTAGTTTCTCTTTTACCTGTGTCCAGGTTATGTTATCTTGTAGTTCCTGTGCGATTCCTGCTGCATTTCCCCGGAGTTTCTCATTTATGATAATGCTTACCCCAAGCCATTACTTGGTCCACTGAGTTTATGAAGTACACTATTTAGTTTTCATTAAACAGTGGTTGAATCGCTCTGAACTGACTGATAATGTCTGTGGGTGTCATTTGCAGGGCATTTAACCGTTGCTGTTCGTTGTTTGGTGTTTGTTGTGATCACATTTGTAGTAGTTCGGTGTAATGATGTTACAATTGCATAGAATCCTGTTGTAATTGCAGTTGTTGCGCTTGTAGTTCTATTTTTTCTTCCAGCTACTCAATTCTTTTCTGTAGTGGTGTTGCATTATAGTGGGTCTGTAATTCTTCCTCTTGTGCTTGTATCGTGTTTTGTTGTTGTTTTACCGTATGCTCCAGTACTTTTATTTTATTTTGTAGCTCTTCCATTTTTATTAACTTTATCTTTATTACTTTTAAATTTATATTGTAGTAATGAAACACGTCTGTTCGGTTTGTCCACCGTATTCAGAATGGCACTCTTTTATTTCTTTTCTTATAGCTTCACCTAACATTGCTGTAACATAACATAACATAGCCTTAACTTAATTTAACATTGCACTAACATCAGATATACTTATTACTACAACTCGACCACAATGACGATTAGGATCTCCCGATCCTCGCTCGTATACCTCTTCTTACAATTTGACTTATACAAGATTTGTCATTCTTCTTTACATTTGTCTTTGATATTCGTTTAGATTTTTTCTTAACATTATCGCTTGTTTTGCTGATTAACTTTTTATTTATTAACATTGTTTCACGCGTAACATTGTTATTATCATTTATCATTTTATTGATTTCTTTATAGGCTTTATTGTCTGATGCTTCTTTGACATTTTCACTTATATCATATCCTCTTGTTTTTTCATTCACATTTTGGTTTTGAACAATATTTGACTTTGTCTTAAAATTCAGCCATGGTTTCATATTATGAACTGCCCAAACCCCACTGTAGGGTTTTTGTGTTTGCTGAAAATTTTCTACGTCTTCAACTACGAACCTATCGTTGTCGTTACTTTGCTTGTTACTACGTCGCAGTTTCTCTACTTTGCGTTTTATTCTGACGTAGACGTTGTCTTCACTTTGTCGTCGTTGTATTCCTGTATTAACTTCGTTGTCGCTACTCTGCTTTTCATTACGTCGCAGTTTCTCTACATTGCGTTTTATTCTGACGTCGACGTTGTCTTTACTTTGTCGCTGCTGCATTCCTGCACCAATTTCGCTACCGTTACTTTGCTTTTCACTAAGTCGCAGTTTCTCTACATTGCGTTTTATTCTGACGTCGACGTTGTCTTCACTTTTCTACAACACACGAGAGGTAAAAAAAAAATTGCGATTCTGTTGGCGTTTGGTCATTTATCCCACTTCTGATTTTGTAGTAATGAAACACGTCTGTTCGGTTTGACCGCCGTATTCAGAATGCCACTCTTTTATTTCTTTTCTTATAGCTTAACCTAACATTGCTGTAACATAACATAACATATCATTAACATAACTTAACTTAACATTGCACTAACATCAGATATACTTATTACTACAATATATATATATATATATATATATATAACATTTATTTTATTTATTTATTTATTATTATTATTATTATTTTCTTTATACTGCGAAGTCACGATCTATTATATATCACGTCCTGTTTCTTACATTGTGGATCTGTTGTTTAATAGCGATTTTTGTTTCTTTATTTGGTTCCAAGTAAAAATGTTTATACAAAATTGCGATCTCTTTGCGTTATTGTACTTTTTTCCTTCCCCGTTTCTTCTTGGGTTTTTGGGTGGTTTGTGGTTCCTCCTGAATGATTCGCGGCTTCTGTCTTCGTGTGTATTCCTCTATGGATAGTGGTTTCGGACTGGGATTTGGTGGTAGATCCTTGTTATTTTTGAGCATGTTCTCCCACTTCTTGAATATCTTGTTTATTTCTTCGTTCGTGGACATTGATTTATTCGAAAACCAGTTATTTATATGTGTTGTTAAGTGCAAATTGTTAAGGCGAACTTCGGGTTGCCAAATTGATAGATTTTTTATCCTGCGTTTTTTTCTTAACGCAAATTGTTAAGGCGACCTTTGGGTTGCCAATTCATAGATTTTTTTTCTGGTTTTTATTTTTTAACTGCTTCAGTTAAGTCTTTTGCCAAAACAGAACAAACTCTTTGGAGTAGTTTCGATGTTATTTTATTGAGACCAGTCTTAAGACTAATCTTACTTTCTAACTTAAACTCTAACGAAACCTCGCTTTACAAAAGTTGTCCTATGCATCACCTGCTTCTACTGTTGTTTCTTGCTGTTGTCTTTTATGATGGTAGGCTGACGTGTCGAACATCGCCTGATCCTCCCGTTACTTCTTCATTTTGTCTATCGCATCATCTGAGTCTCCCGTTGTTATTTTGTAAAGCGTGGGTGGTTTGAATATGAGTTAAGACTCATATAACTTGAGTGGTGTGAATATAAGTTAACACTTATATAACTCGCGTGATTATGGCACAGTATCAGCAAGCCCAAGAAGAATGCTAAGATTAAGATGCATATTCCATCCCAGCTCACTAAGCGTAACAGACAAATGCCATTTTGTTCCACAAAGCACTTTCAATCCACAATTGAAAACACTACTCACACTATATACAATTCCATATCTCGCTCACCAGAAATTAAAATACCTACATTTAGTGGCGGATACACAGAAAGGACAGACTTCTTCTCCGTATTCTCTACTCTCCTCGACCAATACTCTGGGCTCACCAACGTGGAGAAGTTGCAGCACTTGAGATCCTGCCTCAGAGGACAAGCAGTAGACATGATTCGGTCACTGGAGATTTGTAGTGAAAACTATACAACTGCATTACAACTACTTGAAAAAATATTTAATATTAATAATAGACGATTGATTTTTCAGGTACACATCTGTGATATTCTGGTGCTATAGATTCTGTGGAGTCTGGATTGGCCAGTAACCTAAATTTTAGCATAAATAAATGAATTTTAATAATAAGTAAACAATTAAACAATAAACAATTAGTAAATAATATCAGTCTTCTATGTCATTGCCTTTTCAGCGCAATTAGCATCATTTTTAATTTAGTCTAAGTCAAATTTTCTTTTTTTCACGTTATTATTCTTTTTAATCCGACAAATGTGTTATGCAGTTTACTGCGATAAATGTTATAATCTAATTATAAAAAAAAAAAAATAAATAAACAAATAATAATATAATGTGTGTCATGTGTGGTCCACTGGTCTCACCTTTTTAGCCTTCGTTTCCGAGTTATTTCTTCTTCTGCTAATGTATTCACACCATCGTTCGAATGCTGGGAAAGTTTGGTGTGGTATTTTCTGCTTAAATTGATATTTGATTGAAGGTCCGTGTTGGTAATATACCATTGGGCTTTTGCGAATAATTTTAGATTGTTGCCTCTGGATTAACTTTATATTTAATTTTTTAGCAACTCCCGATATTTCGGATCCATATGTCCAAATTTTTTTTTTTTTTGTATATGGTGTTTCCAGTTTAGTTTACTGTCAATATATAATCCTAAGTACTTCGCTTGTTTTTGAATAGTTACGTCGTCTAAGTCAATATTTATGTAGATTGGTGTGAATCTAGTCTTAGTAGTGTAAGTTAACACGATCAAGGCCGCAACTCCGAAATAGCTGACGATGTGTTTGATTAGTATCCGGCTACCAGACTTTCGACACCATAGACGTGCAGAGCCATGGCAAGTTAGCGTCAACACTCCGTACAAGAAGTGCAGCGTAGACTAGAATGTGACTGCATCGTGGGAAGCTGACGTAAGCAACATCAGCGGACATCCAACACTCCGTACACGAACTGCAGCGTAGACTACAATGTGGCTACATCGTGGGAAGCTGACGTTAGCAACATCAGGGTTAAGCTAAGTGTAAAGTTAGAATCTTAAGCAACTTAGGTTTAGTCTCTGTTCGGAACTCATAAAGATACAACGTCCTGCTCGCAATGCAGATGTTGTAATAAAATAAAACATAAATATGAATTAATATTTATTTAATTTGTATATAACTTGTACTGTTTTGTTTTTGTTTATTTTAATATGCCACTTCCTAAGCCAGTGAAGTGTTTAATATAAGTCTGCTTGCAACATGGATGTGACAGTTTTTTATGTTTTTATGAGCACTTAGGAGTATTGTGAGTATGTCTGCTGTGTATAGCGTATATAATAATGTAGGACCATTCACTTCAATGTGGAACTCCCGATTTTATTTCTCTAAGGATTGAGTATTCGTCTGAGTATTTTACTAAGTAGTGTCTACCTGTGATATATGATGTTAATAGATGTGCTATGTTTTGCGGGAATACATTGTTAAGATTCCATTTGAGTCCTTTATGCCAAAGCTTGTCAAAACCTTTTTCCACGTCCAAGAAGAGTCTAATACAAAATTGTTATCGTCACTTGTTGTATTGTTGAGTTACTTCTTCGAAAACCAAATTGGTGAATAGGAATGGTGTGACTGCGTTCTAGTAGTGGCGATAGTCTACTTCTTAATATCTTCTCAAAGACTTTTGAAATCACAGGGAGTAGACTGATTGGTCTATAAGACTCTGCTTTTGATGGGTATTTACCCGGTTTATGAATCCCAGTAATCTCAGCTACTTTCCAGACTCTGGGAACATAATTTAGTCTGAACATAGCGTTAAAGACGTTTCGTAGATATTCAATAGCTTTCACTTCTCTTAGGAGTTTCCCTTCTTCTTCTCCAAAAACTCTTTCGAAGTAGTCAGCTAATACTTCAGCTTTGTCGAGGTTCGTCTTTGCCCATAACCCGTTTTTCATCTTTTTTTTGTACCCTTGTTGTACTGCCTTTTTCGTCAGGAGATCTTGTGGTTGACCAGGTTTTCCGTAGTATACATTTTTTATTTAATAGTCGTCGTAGTTGAGGTTGTGTGTAGAGTGTCCGGTATTGTTGCTTCTTTTTTGGTGTCGATTGTATGACTGCTTTCATAATGGTGTCATTCAGGAATACTATCGCTGACTCGAAGTCCTCACATGATTTAAGAGGGATGTCGGTCATTAAATTAATGTTTCACGCGATCTTATTCAATTAAAAAGCTTTAAAAACAGACTATTTAAAAATTCAAAAGATCTGTCTCTTCCGTTGATTATGCTACCTACGCAATATCTCGTTATAATTTTCAACACCTTAATAATCTTGGCTACTCGTCATATGCTACCTGTGTCAAAAAGGACATAAAACGCTATCCTAAAAAATTCTTCAATTTCATTAATATTAAGAGCAGGGTGGAGTCATTTTAAACTTTTATGAAACTGAATGGTGTTGAACGATGTAGATTTCGAATCTTTTTACAAAAACACATATACTAATTCTAATAAAGACTTCAATAATCACTGTCCATATTTTTTGAGTAATTTTAACCAATTAAATATGCCGGTAATCAAATATGATACAGTTTTAAATTACTTAAAAGCCTTAAAACTAAGTTTTTTACCGGGTCCGGATGGTGTAACTAGTTCTATTCTAAAGCTAATGTGTTCTAATGCTTTGCATAGACCAATTGCAAGCTGGTTGACATTTCCTTGAATACCTCAATTTTACTTACTTGGAAACAATCTTACATTATTCTTCTCCATAAAAAGGGTAATAAAGCTGATATTTCAAATTACAGAGGAATCGCTATACTGTGTGCGATTCCGAAGTTATTTGAACATATAATTACCGATCAGATTCAGCATTTAGTTCTTCCTTTGTTGAGTACTTCTCAACATGGGTTTACTAAAATGCGATCAACTATGACAAATTTACTACAATTTGCTTCTCTAGTTAATCTTACTTTTTGTCAACAGCGCCAAATGGACGTTATTTACACTGTAAGGCCTTCGAGAGTGTTTGTCATTCCTTACTTCTTCATAAACTGGATGCCTTTGGTATTCCACCCAACTGGTCAGTTGGATTACTTTCTACCTAACGTACAGAACTCAAAATGTTTTGTTTAAAACAGTCATATCCGAGACTATTTGTGTAACCTCCGCTGTGCCTCAGGGCAGTCACTTTGCTCCGTTGTTATTCAATATTTTTATAAACGATTTGCCAGTTGCCATTAACAATTCTCACGTATCGATGGACGCTGACGTTGTAAAACTATGCATGTCCATTTAAAGTTTCTTTAGGATGACCTTGACTCTTTATATCGTTGGTGCTCTATAAACTTTCTGTCACTTAATTGTGAAAAATGTAAGCTTATATCTTTCTATCGTAATAGTGTGATTGTAAATAATTATCGTATCAAAGATCACTTACTAAAATCTATCCTATTACCTTTCCTCAACACATAGTAAATAATGTTCTCTTCAATGAACACACAGTTCGTCACACATGTTTACTTGTTTAAATCTCTATTGTTATGGTATGTAATGAACTCTAAGTTGAATCTTAATTTCAGTTCATCTTGCATGCGAATTTGTTAGAGGCTGATGATGTTCTTATCTGTAGCCAAATACGTAGTGTGTAGACATTAGCTTTGGTATCGCATGTTCACCAAAGAAATTAGGAATTAAGAGCAGCTGAGCCCAGTCTACTATGTAACTGGGTGAATTTTGATTTCACTATTGCTTGCCCCATGTGAGATCATTGTGTGGTCATTGCGTATCTGCTAAGTCAAGTTCTGACGTGGAGAAGGAAGGAACCATGCAGGTTTAACATTTTAAACCGCGTCTGCACTATCAAGCAACTCACCAGCAACATGGAATGGCACTAAGTTCCTATAGCAATTAATCCTGCCGACATACTATCTAAAGGAGCTTCACCTGGTGAGCTCGTGCGATCTTCACTCGGCTAAATGGCCCACCATTCTTACTCAACAGCAGTGAGAGCTGGCCCGCGCCATGTCTTCCCGTTCCTGTTCTTCCTGAGGTGCGCCATAGAGCATTGATTATCTCGTCGCCGTACGTAGATACTGTGACATGCTGCGAATACGTCAACTCGTTCGCCTCGCAACGCATTTACGGCTACGTGACTAAGTTCATAGCGTACGACAAATCAGATGGACTAACAACGTCACATCTACGTGCCGGTACTCAACACTTAATACGTGTGGTTCAGAGATCGTTGCTGGTATGTAGTTATGCTGGTAATGCTCAAGCTCGTCGTGCTTTATGCAATGCTTAATGATTATGGCTGTTCTACCGTGCGCTGTGCCATCGGGGTGGCTTGTGCTATATACTTTGTACCCTCTAAATTATATAAAGTGTTTGTTTGTGCAATGTGTCTCCGAGGTTAGGGCCATGTCCACACTTTTGTAAAGGAGAAGTATTTGTAGTTCGTCAATATATTTTTTCAGTCTGTTTGCATCCCAAGTTATAATCCTTAATTTAGTTTCCATTTTGTTTATCCATCTTCGATATGAGAATTTTTATGACGTTTATCATATTTGTGACTTGTGGAAACAGTTGTTTCATCAGGTCTTTCATCTCAGTAATGTTAGTATTTATGTGAATGAGTCTGCTTGCGTAATCATTGGTTGGATTCGTGAATTGTGCCTTTTTATTCATTTCGCCATTTTTGTTGTTATTCTTATCATTAGCTACTTGAGCATAAGATAAACCGGTCTTAATTTTGTTTAAT